>JASDQU010243802.1:55655-72397 GCA_032191745.1 Picea mariana | reverse complement strand
ATTTTCTACTGTGTGCTCCAGAGGGCTAAACCTCGTGCAATTTCTCCAAACCAACGACTGTCGGTCCATGTGGTATGAAATCCGACGGTCCTTTGGTGATTAATGCCTGTAGACTTTTTCTTGATCTGACGGTTGTTGTTTCTTTCGCCTTGATCTAACGACTGAGACTCGTTCGCCTTTTCTGCGCTTTTCTCGTCTTTTCTGAGCTTGATTAACGCCTCATATCTGTTAGCAGGACCGATCTTACGACTGCGTCTTCTTGTCCTTTTAGTGTGTTCTTTGCTACTTCTGCAAAGAGTTTCTCCTGAAGAAGGAAATTCATGAATCTTTCACGAATTGGAAAGAATTTCACGAATTCTTTAAAGAATACATGTATCTTTAATTGTTTCTTCCCTCAACAACTATTCTTCGTGAATATTTCACGAATCTTTAAATGCTCACGATTCTTTATTGTTTCTTCCTTCTGCTTCCTTGCAATTATTGTCTGCAATGATATTTTGAGCGTACTAGAGGACTTCTCTCCAAGCTTTGTGAAGAAAGCATGTCCCATGCTCTCGTTGACAGTTTAAGCTCTGCGCTTCTTAGGATTGTGCTGCTCTCATGTCTGTGTGAAGAGGCTTATGTCTGAAGCTCTGATACCATGATAAAATGAGAAATAGAGAATACAGAGAAAGAGCAGAGCAAAAATAGTATTCAATATATTGAGTATATGAGAAAAAGAGTACATACAGAAAAGGGAAAAGAGCTAAGCTAAATAGGCTCAAGAAAATCAATAACATCATGAAACGATAGTACAGCTGGCTAGGAMAACTGGCAGTGTACAGTCAGATTGTTGAGGTTACATTATATTTAACAATTTGGGCCCTGAGGTGGCTCTAGGGATTTTGTCCTGTCATTCTTTGTCTTTGTTACTGCAGTCGCTGAGCTGGAGGATGGATGGAAGATGCACCARGACCTCTCTAAGMAGTAGGTGGAATTCATTCAATTATAATTGTATTGTATTATGGGAATCCTCACAATAACATATGACCCAGTAGCATCTTGAGATGGCAGTATAATTCGATCATCCTCTAGTACTTGGTTTCCTGGCCTTGCAAGTTGCCAATATTTGGAACCCAATTTATGATAGTCTCATATACTTCCTAGGTCGACGTTAAGGTTCACTCTAGGTGAATTTCTACTTTTGCCTCCTCTAGCTGCTATTGAACGTGTGGCGGGGTGGCCTCCTAGAACAACATCGTCCTTGCTTGGGCGTCTTGCCATATGTTGGGTCTGGAGGCTCGATTCCCCTGTTGCTTGAAGGCGGCTCCACTTGTGCACCCCCCATGTTTGTACCTGTGTTGGTATCCTCTCTGAGGTGCCATCGCTCCCTCTATCCACTTCCCAGATATGAGACATAGGTGGACCAACGCTGGGCTAGGTGTCGATTCCCTTTGCTGCTGACCTTCGTTAGCATTTCCTGGTAAGCTAATCTAGTCTGCTTGGCCCTGGATGTTTGCCAAGTTCCTTCCATTCTAGAGAGTTGTGAATGACTCAATTTCCTTGGTGCATATGTTTTTCATGTTGCCCCGGTGATTATCATAAATCGATCTATTTAAGTCTAACTTGGGCTGAACAACATCAACATGGGACTAAAAATCAGCACATTCAATAACCTCCTTTAAAGGGTAGCATTCTATTTACTCAAAAAAACTATGACACCTTCAAGATATCTCTAAAGAGGTTGTTGTTAATGTTTGGTTTGATGAGGAATGCAAAACAAAAAGGAAAACTTTGAAAGAGTCAAGCCAGAAAGAAATAAACATAAAATCTTACAAGCAAATTGTAAGAAAGAAAAAAATTGATTTCATGATCTCAAGGAGGGAGGAACTAATCTTCTTGGGGAAAATAACCYGAAGTTATTTTGGAAGGAACTTCAAACGAGAAATAAACAAACTGAAAATAATATCATAGCCTATCAATGGTTAGAGTATGAAAAACAACTTTATGAGCAAGATCCTAAGGTGGACCCCCCTCCCTTGGTCAACACTACTACTAAGCTCTTCACCGTGAAACAAATTGAGGTGGGTATCAAAAATTTGGGTGTTGGAAAAGAAAAAGATTTAGTTGAACTCCAAGTAGAATATCTAAAGTGGGGTTCAAAAATTCTTGCACCTCACATTATGAAAATTTTCAACAACATCATTCAGCAGGGGTTCCCTACATATTGGACAACGAGCCTAGCAATACCGCTCTTCAAGAGTGGGGATGCCAACAATCCCTCCAACTATAGGACCATAATGATAAACCCCTTGTTTCCAAAGTTATTTGGAAGTATGCTAGAAAATAGAATCAGCAAGTGAGCGGAAGAAGGGGATAAGCATGCTAAAGGGAAAGCAGGTTTTAGACCTAAACACTCAACGATTGATCATGGTATAACTCTAAGGAACATCATTGAAAAAGTGTGGGAGAAAAAAAAGGAATCCTTTTGTTGCTTTGTCGATTTCAAAAAAGCTTTTGACATGGTCTCTAGAGATAAGATTTGGCATAGAATGGAGGAACTTGGGGTTCCTATACATCTTAGAGAAACCGTCCATAGGCTATATGAGGAGGTTAAAGTCAAAATCAGAATGTCAGCTGGTATCTCCGAAAGTTTTAGAAGTGATATCGGGGTCAAGCAAGGGTGCCCATTGTTCCCTACCCTTTTTGGTTTATATATAGACAAACTTGAAGAGTGGTTAAACTTACAGGAGGGTGATGATGCTCTTTTGGGTGATTTTGTGATAAGGATTCTTTTGTATGAAATGACCTTATTCTGATTTCTAAATCCACTCTTGGGCTGCAAGAACACTTAATTTCCCTTGAGTGCTTTTGTAGTATAGTGGGGATGCAAGTCAATACTAGCAAGACGAAAGTGGTAATTTTTTCTAGCAAAAGAAAACATAAGCAACAT
Source organism: Picea mariana (assembly GCA_032191745.1). Lineage (NCBI taxonomy): Eukaryota > Viridiplantae > Streptophyta > Pinopsida > Pinales > Pinaceae > Picea > Picea mariana. Next base: position 69,465 of record JASDQU010243802.1, on the reverse strand, counting down.
AAGTTCTACTTTGAAGGAAACACTCTTGAAGAAGTGATAGATTACAAATACCTCGGAATTGACTTTAACAAAAATCTAAGTTGGGAAGGTTGCAGAAAGAAAGAACTTTGGGAGGTTGGAAAGCGTTCTATGCTTTTCAAAATAGGTGCAAATAAGAAAACTCTCTTTGGGCTTTTGGTGATATCGATGGTTCTATATGGTTGTGAAGTGTGGGCCAACAAGACATCTGAATTACATTGGAAGCAAATTGAGAAGATTAAAAAACGCTTGATCACAAACAAGTTTAAAATTAAAATTTCAGTCCCTTATGATATCATGCTGAGTGAAATGGGGGTTTCTCCTATTGAAGCAATTGCTATGGTGCATCTCATAATATATCGAAAAAAAATTGAGCAAATGGAAGACAGTCGGTGGCCTAAGGTTGTCTTCAATGACATATTGTGCAAAAGAAAGAAGACATGGATGCAGAAAAATATTAAAGGGCTTAATAAATGGGATATCCACTTGAACATGTGCCCTACAAACAATAAAGAGATAAAGACTTTTGTTATTGATAGGTTCCACAAGCGAACTTAGGATAAAGGGCTTGGGAGAAAGAAAGAGTATTATATTGAAGAGTTAACCCCACATACAATCATCATAAAAAAGCATACATAGGGGACAATATATCTTGGAAAGCCAAAATGATTATTGCCCAATTAAGAACCAATTCTCATCAACTCCGTTGTGAAACTGGGCGTTGGAAAAGACCAAAAGAAGCTTGTGAAGAAAGGGTGTGTGTGTTCTGCACCTCCGGAAAAGTGGAAACAAAAAAACATTTCATTTTAGAGTGTGAAGCCTTCAAAAATAGTAGGGACAGCTATATAAGGATCTTGACAACTAGCTCTTGGAATAACTTATTCAGCGAGGGGACAATGGAGAAATTGGGGGAGCTCATCATCAAGTTGAATAGGAAAAGGGATGAACTGTAGAAATAAATGTGTGAGGCGGTCTGTCCCATAGGCTATTGTTAGCCTCGTGGACATTAAAATAATTTTCTTTCTTTCCCAAAGGATGTAACCAATGAGGTGTTGGTACTTCACTTGGGCAAGAGTAACTTCTGCATTGAAATCGTTATGTGCCTGTTGTCCTACAAAGATATTGTCAGATGAATGTTTCGTCTGATGGGAGCACCGACGATCATACTCCCGAGGCTATGCATGGTGGACGTGGCAGGATCGACTATCCCTGTCGTAAGTCCACGTGGGTGTATAGTCATATCCTTCAATATTCCCCTCCTTTTTGACATCCCATCTGGGGGTCAAGATTCCTTTGTTGAAATCCATATAACATAGTTTTTTAAGTGAAAGTGGTGAAATAACAATTGAAGGTTGGGCATCCTTACTCCAATAGAAGTGGAGGACAATGAGTTTGAAAAATGGTTTAAGGTTGGGGTCCAAGGCTTCATGCATAACCCAACATTTCCCTATAACCAAGGTTCTAATTTGAGGATTAGATCTCTATCCTCAATCGAGTCAAATTTGATGATGGAAAATCCTTTTGTGCATAGATAGATAAAACCATTATCCTCGATTTCGAGTTTTTGGGTTGAGGAAATCCAAGCATTCATGTTAAAGATCTTTGGCCCGAGGCCATTAAGTCTGCATATTAGTCCATTGTTTAAAGTATTATGTTTGATCTAAGGAATTGAGTATTGTTGGTACGATCAAGGTTGGAGCTTCTCTTATAGGTCTAAACAATGAGGAAAAAAGGGCTAGAGAGACCCCTTAGTGAATTCCTTTGGAGATGACCTCCTTGAAGGATTTCTTCACTTCTATCAGAGGCATGGATGTGACCTTGGAGGATCAAGTAACTAGATGAGATAAGGCCTCCTAAGGAGTAACCGCATAAATCTTCATAACTTGAGGGGTGGCTCGTTTATCTTTCCCACATTGTGCTGAAGAGAATGAAGGGGTCGAGCAAAGTGGCTCTGCTTAGCTACCATGTGAACACGGATTTGAATATGGGCGAGAGATAATCACTAAGGAGAGTGACAAGAAAAGAGCTACTAAAGGGACCCATAATGCCATGTTAGAGGTTATCTACTAGTGATAATTTCTAGAAGGAGGTTCCATAGATGTAGTAGAAAAAACCATCTTTAGGAAAAGTGAAGGATGGGATCCAAAATAAGATCTAGGGGTAGGCTGAGCTTGAGATAAAATGGAAACCGAGGAATGTGGAAATGATACCTATAGCTAGGATAGACCCTAGTTTCTCTCCAAAAAACCTTACGGGGGCCATTAACCAAATGTTGAGAGAATCTCATACAACTTTTTAAATTTGGAGGACATGGAGTGAGATTTGATCCACTTATGCATGCGCATGTTACACAATCATTAATTTGATTAGGTGTAACCACATAATCAATCACTACCTCAAAGTGACCCATGGCTCCAGAAAAATCCCTCACAAAAATGAAACATTACCCAATAATAAATAATCATCAATCATCACCATTGAATTCAACCCCCTTGAATTGTTTATACATATATTATAACATATATATTCTATAAATATTAAACTTAAAAAAACTATTTTTAATCATTAATAATTGAAAACAACCTTCTTAAATGTACATACTTATCTAATTAACTTTGAAATTTTATAAACAAGTTTTGAACACAATGGAAAAAAAAGGAAAGAAAGTAGAATACCTTCTAAAATAGAGACACTTATCTAGGCCTTCTATTTGACTTATTATCCATTCTCTTTTTCTTAGGAATTCCACAAATAAATTGACATCACTTGACAAATTAGTTATCCATTAATACAAAACTTTTAAATTCTTCTTTGTTTTGCCTCAAAAACCCACATTCTTTACGATAAGATATATATGGATCTTAAAAACTTAATAATTTTTATATCGTACTAAAGGAAAGGTTATACTTTTCCAAAATAGACATTCTCTTTACTTAAAGAAGGATAATCATTGCAAAAATTATATAAATTTGTTCCATGATGAATATTTTGTTAATGGTATGAACTTTGCTTTTATTATAAATTTGTTACAAGAATATTTTGTTTTGTTAATGGTATGAACTTTGTTTTTATTATGAATTTGTTACAAGAATATTTTGTTTGGTTAATGGTATGAACTTTGTTTTTATTATAAATTTGTTATAAGAATATTTTGTTAATGGTATGAATTTTGTTTTTATTGTATGATAAACTATAGGAATGTTATTGATGAGATGATGTAATTTTTATTTTTTTATTTTCATTTTCTATTATATAAACCCAAAATATGTTGAGAAATGCTTTAAATAAATTGCTAAAATTTAAACTTTAAAATTGCCTAATTCAAAATTTATTGGAATTTAACTTCACAACCCAAAATGTCACTTGAATCAAATTTATATAGCATTGGAATTTAACTTCACAACCCAAAATGTCACTTGAATCAAATTTATATAGCATTGGATATTCTAAAAATTGAAATTCTACACTCCTTTCACTCCTTTCAACTATGAATAATTTTGTGTCATGTAAGAAATGTAAAACATATTATATATATATTCAAAAAGAAACATGTAATGGTTATATATAGTTTTATAAAACATAAGAGACTTGGGYTTGTTAAATGACCTATCAAATTTTCTTAGGTTTTTTTATRARATATTGGAGGAATAATTATTAATGATTATTAATGAATCAAAATATTCTAGAAAGATGGGAACTATTTGCAATTCTACTTTCATTATATTGATTATGAGARATGGTAACCTAGTCTCTTTTAATCAGTACATACTTATTTCTTTGTGTAATTGTATCTATAAAATCATTTCAAAGATGATAGAAATGAGATTGAAGAATTTATTGTCTTATGCTATCTAGTGAACAATTTGGATTATTGTCACATCAACATATTTTCACAAGGCTATTGCAGTAGCTCATGAGGGGCTTCACTCAATGAAAACAAAAAATGTGTCTTCTTTAGTGATAAAGCTAGATCTTTCAAAATCCTATAATAAGGTAAGTTGGTTTTATTTGATGATGATTTTGTTGCATCTAAGATTTAATGTTCATTTTGTAAATTGAGTCATGAGTTGTGTTTCCTTAGTATCTTTTTCTCTTTTAATTAATGGATCAACTTTAGGATTTTCCCATCAATAATTTAGGAAATTTGTTTATAGTACTAACTCATATCGAAGATGAGAAACAAATTTTACAAATTGRACTTGCAAGCTTTTATCCTTAGTTGAAAGAATTTTGATTATTAAAGCAGTTCCTAATTGCAACTTGAAGCAAACTGATTAAGGAGATGGTATGAATTCAAAACAATTTTAATTATTGGAAGAGTGTTTTTATACTTGTTCCACCTTTGTTTCATATAATTTAATATGATAAATTTAAAATAAATTGTAATTCGTAATCTTAATAAATTAAGAAATGCATTAAATAAAAAAGACAAACATAAAGATTGAATATATCAATTAAATGTAAAGATTGAACCCAAAATTTATATATTTTATTTAATTTGTCACAATAAAAAATAAATAATATTATTAAAATGTTTTAAAACATCATTTAAAAAATATAATTAAAATAATAAAATAAAGTTTGAAAACTTAAATTTTATTATAATTATTTATTTCCATTTCATGGAACCTATATGATATCAATGAATGTAAATAAAAATATTTCTATTTTGTATATGCTTATTTTAACCATATGGGATGTAATATAATCCAATTTTATACTGTACAATAATATTAAAAAGGTTTTGTGTAATCTAAGTGATTGAGTATCATAAACATTATAGGTTTTTGACTAGTGTATCTATTTGTGTTATTATTTGATCTTTTAATTAATAAATTGATTCATTTTATTTTATATATCATGTTAATTTAATTTAATTTATTTTATATAATTAAATATTTTTATTTTGTATATGCTTATTTTAATCATATGAGATGTAACACAATTCAATTTTATATTGAAAAGGTTTTGTGTAGTCTAAGTGATTGAGTATCATAGACATTATAGGTTTATAGGTTTTATTTGTGTTATTATTTGATATTTTGATTAATAAATTGATTCATTTTATTTTATATATGTTAAAAAATGTATTTTAAATTAAAATTTATTTTTTATTTTATATATCATATTAAAAGATGTATTTTAAATTAAAATTCATTTTTATTATATTGAATATTTTGTAAATATATATATTCAACTTTATATCAAAATTACAATTTAGTATCTTAGTATATATAATTAATAATTTAATATGTATGAAATGAACATTAATAAATTTGTTAAATTATATTTTAGACGATACGAACTATAATCATATTCTATTAGAGTGGGGACTAAGAACTTTTTTACATGTACAAACTATAATCATAATCTATTTGAGGGAGGGACTAAAAGTTATACTACAAATAAAATCAATGTCAAAATGAAAGGATTACACCTACTATTAGGTTTAGGTTAGATTTATTAGATGTAAGGTAGGGACTAAAAGTTATATTACAAATAAAACCAATGTCAACATGAAAGAGTTACACCCACTATTAAGTTTAGGTTAGATTCATTGGATTCGATGGAGGCAATTGATATCAATAATGATCTTCTATTCTAATTTCTTTACAAAAAAATGTGGTTTTTCCATCTTTATTGTGTTAGCCTATGGCTTACCTTTACCAATCACTAAGTCTAAATTGTCACCTATATTTGTATTATTCATTTAGGATATTAGTAATATATCCTCAAGTGATGACTAATGATTCAGTTAAGATTGCCTAGCCTAGTCATCATGCATGATTTTAGGATCTAGAGAAAATCTCTCTATGAGGTGGCATCACCCATTGTACTATAAATATGTAACATTGGAGTGAATAATTGGAGCGTTGGCTAGTGATTCTTTTCCACCTAAGAAAAAAAAAAAAGAAGCTTTGAGGGTGAGTCAATTACTTATAAGTTGACCATGTCTTGAACTTAAATCAAGAATTAAGATTTGAGAAGGTAAACGGCAGGAAGAATAAATCTTCCTGCATTAATTTGAAGATCAATTCAACTTTGTAAGAATCGAATATAAGTTGAATTGTATTGTAAATGATGGGTGCATCATTGTGATTGTAAAGAGGATATCTTAATAAAATCAATTTTTTTTGTGGTCGCTCTCATCCTAGATCCACCCGAAATTGAATAAGGGGATCTTAGGTACACCTTGTGCTTGTGTGATGGTGGTTTTCTTATGATTGCTTTATGTGGTGATTTTATGTCTAGTTTTGACACTTGTAACCAATTGCATAACACAACACACACAAAGTACTAAGTCAAGCAGTTACAATCAAGAGCATATGATCGAGCATTTACAAGCAATCAAATCATATCCGTCAAAGCAATAAAATCAAATTAATCAAAGGAGAAATTAAAATCGTTGCAGCAATGGACACATCAAGCACCTAATATTCAAGGACTCAAACATCATCAAAGTAGTCAACTTTGAAGATCAACTATAGTTATTTTGTAAGTATCCAATCAAATCAAGTTGAATTTCTTTGTAATTGGGTGCATTCTCGGTTGAGCCCGACACCCAAGAGACATTGTCATTTTGAGTCGAAATTGACAAGGTTGAGTACTTGAAACTCAAATCATTGTAAAAATCACACTTTGGATGCATTTTCGGTGGTAACCGACATCCTCAACTTCCTGGAAGCAAGCAAGAAAGAAAAGTTCAAGCAAGCGAGAAACAAATTCAAGCAAGCGTGAAGTTCAAGTGAGTGATTCAAGTGAGCGAGTTGCAAATAAACCTTCTTTTGTCGAGTCAAATTGTAATAAGGATCTACCTGCACAAGGAGACCTCATTTAGTGTTTTGAAATGGATTGAAATCTCGAATTATTAGAGTTACTGAACACTCTAATAAACACCACTAAAGACAACACAGTGACATTGAACAAAGAAACTCTTCAATCAGTGCTAACTTGTTTGCAAGTGAAACAAGATAAAATTAGACTTCTTCAATCTCTATCCCAACTATTGAATGATGAGTTGATAGATCTCAAAAATAAAAAAACTAGTGAAGTGTTCTGAACTAGTTTTTGTTCAACACAATCCTCTCTATGATGATGATGATGATGATGATGATTTTTTTAATCAACAGTCAATGAAGGAACACCATAGTGATACAACTTCAAAATCAGTTTCAGACAAAGTTGAATCTATTCATGAACCTACAACTCAAGAGTTTTCTTTTGATTTCAGTGAAGAAAACCTTTCAATGATGCATCAACATGCAGTAAATCCGCTTCCACGGATTTCAAAGAAATAGGTTCAGAATACTCTTTCCAATCCCATCATAAGACCTTGGGAAGAAATCATCTACAACAAGAATAGAACAAGACTTGGATATGACAAGGAAGTTACCTTTCATATTCCTGATTATTCCAGACCAATCAAGTTCCAAAGTGTTGGATTCCTTCAAGAAGCTTCAACTTCACCTGTTCAAGTTCAACATCAGAATGATAAGTGTCAACATTGTAATCGAGTTGGTCACAAGGAGAATCAATATTTTGATCTCCATCCTTGCCAACATTGTGGCAAGCATAACCATTCTTCATACATATGTTCAACACTGAAGAAACCTGCAAGATTGAAGATTCACTATGAGTGGATTGATCCTTGGAAATGGTCATCAACAACCAAGCGATTATATAAGTCTTACCGTAGAATTCAATCTCGAGTAAATACCAATCTTGTATCACATAACATTTTTGTACCTCACATAAGTGGTCCCCTTATGGCATAGCTTTCGAGCATGGCCCTCACGAGATGAGATAACATGTGGTTTTTTCTGCATGCCCACTTTATGTTGTACTCAAATGGAACAAGTATGGTACTCTCTTGAGCATCAAAGGAGGGAGTACAATGATGTAACTCTCATGCACCTTAAGGGGGGGAGTTCAAAATTCCAGTGAAGATGGTTCATGAAACCACTTGTGGTCTCTCCTTTCAGTTGAAAAAGGGGGGAATTGATGATGGAATTGGTTGTCAAACTGAAAGTTTCGACAACAAGTATGCCATATGTGCATGAAATTTTCCAAATGGGAAACTATTGTCTGTAAATGACAGACTTTGGCAGAATTATGGTTCAATAAGTTTAAGTTGAATCATATAGATTTTTATTATGAGAGCAATGATGTGAACATTTGGCTCACATAGATGGGCATTCGACCTAGCAGAGGACAAGAGGATCCTTCTGCATTGCAGCTTGGCATTTGATTGAGTTGTCAGGCATTTTCAGGGATGTGTCAGACTAGAAGTTGATTCACTTCTCTTGGTTCGCTCTCATTAGATTGGAGTTTACATTAAGTAAACAATTTGCATGCATCCTGGCTCACATGATTACATTTTGAGATTTTCCAGAGATGGCAGGCTTTGACAGGATTATGGTTCAATGACTTGCAATTGAATCATACATATTATACATTGGGATGTTGCTGGACACCTAAAAGTGTCAAGATTGGTTATTGTTTATCCAAAAACCATCAGATACATGGTATCAATTGGTTAGTGGTCATCCCAAACCACAGATTCAGAGAGCACTTCAATGATACACTGATATTAGAGCGGCGATACTACATGTTCACCAATTAGCAGAAGACATTAGATTCTTCTAGCTAAAATACTTGGCAAAACTGTCAAGCAATCAAGAAATGTTCAGATATTGCAGCTGTTCACTTCCATATCTCAGCTCTCTTCTAGTTCATTTCAAATGAACATGTTCAACATCCAGATTGGTGGTTTTTCAGGTGGTTCTTCATTGAGGCTCAACACAGGAGTTTTAGTATGAAGACTTGGAATTGATACCAATTTATGCTTTATTACTGGTATTATTGATCAGACTTGTGATTGAGGGGGGGATTGTTAGCCTATGGCTTACCTTTACCAATCACTAAGTCTAAATTGTCACCTATATTTGTATTATTCATTTAGGATATTAGTAATATATCCTCAAGTGATGACTAATGATTTAGTTAAGATTTCCTAGCCTAGTCATCATGCATGATTTTAGGATCTAGATCAAATCTCTCTATGAGGTGGCATCACCCATTGTACTATAAATATGTAACATTGGAGTGAATACTAAGCGTGTTGGCTAGTGAACCTTTTCTGCCATGTTGTTGTTCCTGTCTATATTTTATCATATTGAATATGAAGCAATGGGTCGAATCCCAGGACAATTATTGTATTATATTTCAGGTCATTACATTACTGAGGTATCTTAAAAAAAACCCTTTCTCAAGTTGTATTTGTTTGAATTCTCTATAATGTGAGATTTACTTGAATTCTTTGGAATGTAAGATATCAATGCAATTAGACAATTTAGAAGCCAAAATTTCCTTTGTTAAGTTGTATTTGTTTGAATTCTTTGTAATGTAAGATTTGTTTAAATTCTTTGGAATATAAGATTCCAATGCAACTAGGGGAATTTAGAAAGTTTAAATACAAATATTATAGAGGCAACAACCATGCAAGGAAGGGAAATTTGAGAAGTATTTTTTATTTACACTGATAAGATTACCTTATATGTAGATCTAAAGTCTATTGGTTAAGATGAACATTTGTATTCTCAATATGGTTTGGAAGGCCAATTTCAATATATCTTGTTTATTTATCTATGCAAAGTTTATAAGTTAAATATAACTAGGTAATCAATTTTAAATGTAAATCTATAACTTTTTGTTTTCATATTCTTACTGCCACTTTGAAGATTTAAAAAATTTAAGAAGAAAACATAGAAATAATACATGTAACATAGACAATAAATAACCACAACAAGATGGAACTGTAATCAATGTGAAACTTATAATTCACAAACTACAATGTGAAACTTATAATTCACAAAATGTTGAATGTGAAATTTATAATTAAAAAACTCATCAATTTGAAATTTATAGTTCTAGTTAAAATGTATCATGTTTATTAGCTATCCACATTTTCATGTTTTTTTTTATAAGGATTCATTCTCTTTGGGTGTTGGAAAATGTTGAAAGATTAAAAAAACAATAAAATTTATATAGCTCAAATAAACTTATTTTTATTAAATGCCCAATTCTCCATGTGGAGTAGTAGAAAGGCAATAAGATTGAAAAAGGAGAAACATAAACATAAACAAAACAATAATCCAAAATGGAAAGTCAATTTCTGTAGATTTTTTATATGTTTATTTACTAGAACAACATTTAGAACAACATTTATATGTAAAGAGTAAAAGTCAAATATGATCATGTATTCACATTTTCTCTATCATTATAATTATCTATCTAAACATTAGGAAGACACCAATTGGAGTCATCTCTTCTCTCCAAATTGAGACTCTAGGAGAGATAACCCTATTTAAAAAAAAAGGAAAATGTAACAACTTCCTTCTCTCCAAATTGAGACTCTAGGAGAGATAACCCTATTTAAAAAAAAAAGGAAAATGTAACAACTTCCTTATGTTGAAAATATTTCATGATTAATTTTAAAAATATAATTCATATCGAGGCTTTGAAAAACAAAATTCTTTGCACCTAATTCATAAAGAACACTCAATAGAAATATTCCTATTTGAAAAGGGAAAAAAATCCAGCAACTTTCTTTCCTTCATCACTAAAATTTCTATTGATTCATGTCAAATTTGTCCCCAAAAAATATCCTTTTTATGTTAAAAATTGCCTTACTCCATTTAAACATGTATCATCACTCTTATATAATTTGGAATTGAACCAACCTCTGTCGATTCCCATAAGCCCCACCTGATTGTTGAACATTTCAACATTCATTTCACTATTTTCCTATACAACACAACTAATGTATCACTAACAGATGTTACTTTCTCCATCCATTTGCATTCCTACACAATGACAGAAGTTCCTACCATCACGACTTAAATTTATTCTCAACAAAAAATTAGGGTAAAGTAACTAATTTCATAGGATGGATGATGTGCTTATTTCATTGCACATCAACTCACTTAAAATTGTTTAAATTATAGCAGTTAAATATGAAGCTAGACCTGAGGATGCAACTGTTGTGTCTAAATAAGATTTCCTTTAATGTATGTGACAATATTTTGAGTCATGATATCTGAGACTGATATCTATGTTCCACGATATTTATATCCAACCTTTGCCAAAGCTATTAAAAAAGTGAAAAAGGGCGAAAAAGTCTTCATAACAATGAAGCCTCAGTCTAAGTTATATGAATTCATGATATTAAAATATTGATTAAGCATTCAAATTTTATTTCTTTCTCACTTAATTTTCTTACTAGAACTATCATTGGTAAAATTCAATTAATAGGCATGTAACACAAAATCTACATCACGAAGTTGAGCAATCAACATACCTAGAATTGATGCTTCAGCATTAGACTGGAAAGAATAGAATCAATGTGGGTTATTGTAGTAATCCAGGAATCAATGTGGATTGTTGGGATATTGTAGAACAACTACAAGATTAACAATGGACAAAATTGAAACATGCTCTATGTCGTGTATATTCATCAATAATACATTTGGGTATTATATATATTTGTGCATATAATAGTACGCGTATAAAAAAAAAGAACAAGGAAAATGTGATGGTGTATTGGTGTATCTATCTAATGAGAGTAGGAAAACAAGGGATGAAAAGGTTCAAAGTACTTACAAATGGACATAGTAACTTTACTCTTTATTATTTGGCCCTTGCATTCAATGTCGATGACAATACTTTCAATGACACCCATGTAAGACGGTACTTGGAGTTAATACCAACACACTGGAGAACTTGCACTTTTGTTGATGTTCAGATTGGTCTAGATCCAAACAACAACCTCACGAGGATAAAATCCCCCTAAATTTTTATAGAGGTGGTACTCCTCTATTATAATCTGAAAAATGTAGCTATATGTTCTTGGATTGGTCTGTCAAATGGGAGAATTCTAAATAGAAAATCCCAAATCTTTATTGCTTTCGTTTATATGTAAAATGGTTCTTGATAATCAGATTTCTCTTTGAGTGCAACAATTTCTTGGAAATGGACCAAGCAATTTATTTACAATAAAATGATAATGAAAGACTTCAATATAAAAATAAATATGTGCCCAGGTTCATTAAACACGTGGTGTCGAAACACGTGCAAGCAAAAGATGCATCCATATTTTCTCACAAGAAAAAGAGTGAAATGGTGTCAATCACTTCAGAGAACTTTAAATGAGTTTTGCATTCAAAACTACACAGAATTTGATAGGCATACTCCAAAAATACCATGCTCATAAATACCAAAGTCTAAGAATTCATTAAATTTATACCCCGACACAGTTCTCTATGGAGTTTAATACATAAAATATATTCAACATTATAAAGAATTTTAGTAAACCAATTGACTAATGCTCATAAATAAATCTTTCCAAATGCAAGGACTAAACCTCCATGAATCAATTAGACAAACTTGTCTTACATTACCAGCCACATATATGGTTGTAAATAACTCCTATTGATTTTTTTAGGAAGAGACTTGTAAGAATAAAAAGAAATAACACTCAAAAACTTAGCCTTATGCTTGATATTTGATATACAAACATAAAGCTTTGGGACAAATTGTGTAGAAGAAGAAACAAGAAAATAGAGATCTATATTTGCAGATGAAAAGTTGGTTGTGTACTGAAGGATGAACAATGCTATATTGATGATCTGAACACTTTTAATGATCTGAACTTCTAACCCCTTCTTTGATGGTGCTTCCTTTCTTTTAAATATGCTCTTAATGCTTCTTGAAGTAGTTAAGGTTTCTATTCTTCTAGAAGTTTCCATGTGCATCTTGTTTTTGGAATTAATGCTTAATTAAATGATTATTAATGAGATTATGCAATTGAAATTCATGCCTCCAAGTGGTACCCACTTCATCCTTTTATAAAATTTATTTAATAAACTTTTATTTCAAAACTTGAAAACCGATTGTCTAAAAAAGGTGGTATGTGTTTTAATTATTTGATCATGATAGTTGATTTGTCAATCATGGAAACCATTCTAGGATAAATATTCATCATTTTATATTTCCAATGAGTCTTATTGATCGAAATTTGGAGTTATGGATTTCAACTTATAGCCCGGGGAAGTCAAGGTTCCAAACATATTACCTAGAAAGTCATTAAAAAGAGATGACTGATATTTTTAAAATTATTATGGACAAATTCAACAATTACTACTTGTCCCATTGTCTTCCTTATCAAATTACCTTTCCAATGAGGTATGTCTTGCCTCAAACATACTTTTGGACTGTGAGTTATGAGCTCTGTAAGATTGTTATACCACAAATTGCCACACCAAATTGCATTTATGAGATGGGTGTTGGATTACTGAGAGGGGGGGTGAATCAATAATAGAGTAGTGTAATCATTTTTAACCATATAATCCAAGTGCTATATCAATGAAGCATTATCATCCAATAACTACAGATTAAACACGCAATGAACAATGAACAAACATACACATACACTGTACACCAGTGTTTAGCGTGGAAACCCAAATCGGGAGAAAACCACATAATACTTTTTCTTATATGTATTGAAGAATTACATTCATTGGAAGCACCAACTTCCTTTGTTTTCTAGATGCAACTGGAAGGAGGCTCCAACCCTATAGTTTCTCAGGCTACAACCCGAGGGAAGCTCCAACTCCCCAATTCTCTGGCTACAACCAGAAGGAGGCTACAACCCCCTATGTTCTCCGGCTACAACCACATGTACTTGCCCCGTCCTGCCACCCTGAAGTAGAAGTAGAATGATGGAACCACTGTC
>JASDQU010243802.1:35902-50484 GCA_032191745.1 Picea mariana | reverse complement strand
CTTTGTAAGGCCATAACTCTCAAACCATGAGGAGTTATGTGACGTTCCACATACCACCAGAAATAGAATGACATGTACTATCCATATAGAATAGTATTATCTGAAAATATATCATAACTCATACCGTTATCCATCAAACAAACTTGGGTCCATTACCCAAACTTGGGGTCTCCAACTTCTCATGGCCATAACTCTCTAACCGTGAGGAGTTATGTGACATTCCACATACCACCGAAAATGGAATGACAAGCACTATCCATATAGGATAGTTTACCTGACAAATTCGTTGTCTTTCATCTCATTATTCCATAATTAAGCATGGGTTCTCTTACTCCGCAAAGCGTCTTCCTGTGAGGGCTTTCACCATAAGGGAACCACTTTGGAGTTCATCCATCTTTACTTCTTATAAACCATGACAAGACAATAATGAGTCATATTTACATCAAACAATCTTGGGTCCATTACCTAAACCTTTGTGATGTGGGGCTTTCTTCAAGGGTTGACATCAATGACAACCAACCTTAATCAACAATGGGGTCCATTACCTAGCTTGCAAACCTAAATCCCATTCCCTCCATCAAAATCATCTAAAAAACACCAATTTTGTTTCCATTACTACCTTTCCCATTGTCTTCCTTATCAAATTACCTTTCCAAAGAGGTATGTCTTGTCTCAAAAATACTTTTGGACCATGAGTTATGAAATCTAGAAGATTGTTATACCACAAATTTGTTAGCCTATGGCTTACCTTAACCAATCACTAAGTCTAATTGTCACCTATATTTGTATTATTCATTTAGGATATTAGTAATATATCCTCAAGTGGTGACTAATGAGTTAGTTAATATTGCCTACCCTATTCATCATGCATGATTTTAGGATCTAGAGAAAATATCTTTATGAGGTGGCATCACCCATTGTACTATAAATATGTAACATTGGTGTGAATACATATGAGTTGGCTAGTGAGCCTTTTCCGCCATCTTGTTGTTCCTGTCTATATTTTATTAATTGGTATCAGAGCTCTTATAGTTCATAAGGGCCTAGTAGTCTTGGGATCCTTGGTAGTTTCACAATGGTAGTTATTCCACAGAACATGAATACATGTTTATGTTGTAGAACATTTGAATGGTTTGTTTTGTCTAATTTTTTGAATCAGATCTAATGCTTGTGAATAACTAATTTAAAAGATTAGTTTGTGATATTTTCTCTCTTTGTAATCAAGCCAGAAAAACAAACTGAGATATTATATGTGGCACAACCTGGCTCGATCAAGTCCTTTGTATCACATTCAACAGATCTGGATTAATTAGAAGGGGCACTGTTGTTATTTCTGTCCATCATGGTGATGGATCGTCATTAAGTATTTGCGATCTCTCCATATCAATTTGGTTTTTTCTATTTCGATAAGGATTTTCTTAATTTTCTAGACCCTGTGCACCCAGTTTATTTGAGTCCAAAGTGTTGAGAAAAAGGGTTTTTCGATTCCTCCTAAAGAAATATTTGCATGTGCATGCAGATCTAAGTGATTTTTTTTACTAGTTGAAATCTAAATGTGTCATCATCAATTATTTCTCACCTGCAACCCTTCACAATGTACAACGTTCGAGGAAAACCCAGGGTTCAAGGGACCCTGTGTGCACCTGTTCTTTATGGCATTTGTTGAAGGATTTATTTGTTAACTTGTAGACAATGTCTTTTTTTTTTAATCTAGGAAACCACAAAATATTYAGAACCGTGATTTGATTGCACCAACAAAGTGATCCTATCTGCCCAATTTGCAGAGTGATTCCTATCATTATCAAGAATTGCGATYTCTTTCACATTCGGTGGGCTCATGGATCTATGTGCACAAAACGTTGATGAGGCTCTCGCTTCTTCTGAATGTGGAGGTCATGAATTATAAAGCGCTGTAGAAACTTGGCGAAGAATAGGCGTCCATCACTGTAGTGATATATTGCACTGTTGGAAAGAATTCCATGGAAGCAAAGAAATATCGCAACAATTTTTTTTTGATTGAAAATGGTGGAGCTATGAATGTATCCCCTTGTTCAGCTGTAGAGAAAAATTGTTCATCTATCCTAAAAAATGGTCAACAATATGCACTGACCCTTGATTTACATCTGGTGCATTTTGACCATACTTGCATGAAGAGTGGAAGCTGTTTCAAGTGCCCACATGGATGAATTTGTCTCAAAAGGTGAAATCGCTTCCCATGAGTAGGAATGATTTTGGTAATGGAATTAACAAGGTTAAAGGAGGGTATTATTTTGTCTCATATGCATTACTTCCTTAATAAAAGAACATGCACTTTCATTAAAAAAAAAATAAGGTGAGGCTCATCGTTGAGTGATAGTAATGGTAATATTTAATGGACATTTTTCACTGGATGTTGATTTTTGAGATCTATCAACTCATCATTCACTAGTTGAGATTGAGATTGAAGAAGTCTAACTTTAGTTTGCATTACTTGCAAACAAGTTAGCATTGATTGAAGAGTTTCTTTGTTCAATATCACTGTGTTGTCTTCAATGGTGTTTATTAGAGTGTTCAAAAACTCTAATAATTCGATACTTCGAGCCATTTCAAAATACTAAATGGGGTCTCCTTGTGCAGGTAGATCATTGTGGATGGATTTGTCTCAAAAGGTGAAATCGACTCCCATGAGAAGGAACAATTTTGGTAATGGAATTAACAAGGTTAAAGGAGGGTGTTATTTTGCATCATATGCATTACTTCCTTAATAAAAAAATGTGCACTTTCATTTAAAAAAAACAAAGTAAGGTGAGGCTCGTCATTGAGTGATAAGAATTGTGATATTTAATGGAAAATTTTCAAAGTGGGGATTTAAAGCTACATATCATGCATCATGTTTTTATGGCATAGTTAAATTCACTCAAGCTTGAATTTTGTAAAAGGATGTAAAATGAGGATAAAATGATTCTTCCTTAAAGAGGAATTAAAGGGTCTTTAATGTTTATCAAGCGAAGATTAAATTTGCAAAGGTTATAAGACAAAATTGTTTATTGGCTTAGTGAAAGCTTTTTTTGTAAAAGGAGTTATAAGTGTTTAACTTCTTCTTTAATCCTCAAAGACGTATGGTTGTTGAATTCATGTACCTCATTTTAAAATAAAAATACTCATTTTTTGGTGTTGGCTCCATGTCTTAGACCTGTCCTGAAATTTGAATACAGGGGTCTAAGGACATTGTCTTTTTTTGCGATGGTGCATGATTTTGATGGTACTCTCTTTTTTGTTTGGTTTTGACATTCTTATACTTGCAAATCATCATTTATTGTAACACACATGGAATTCAAAGCAAGTTAATTTGGGAACACAACTTAAAGTCATTCAAGCACAATCAAGCACAAGTGATCAAGAAGATGCAACGAACATTCATGCATAGACAATCAAGTACAAGCAAAATCAAGCACAAGTAATCATGCTTCTCTAAAGAATTTTGAAGCATTCAAGTTTTCGTTCAAATCAACATTCAACGCCATCAACATCTTCAAATTTGAAGATACATTCAACTTTGAAATAATCATTCATTGTAAACTTGCAAATAGTATTTTTTGTGAGTAATCAAGATCAACTATAACTTACAACCTTTTTTTGTAAGTGTAAAATCAAACCAAGTTGAATTATATTGTAATTTCCAGGTGCATTCTCGGTTGAACCCGACACCCAATATTGAGTTATTGCATGTCTTAGTTCTTGAGTCAAAATTAATAGGGTTGAGTAGTTGAAACTCAAATAATTGTAATACTTTGGGATGCATTTTTGGTGGTAACCAACATCCTAAACTTCCTAGAAGTGAATTCAAACAAACAAGTTCAAGCGAGCGATATCAAGTGAACGGATTCATGTGAGCGAGTTGCAAGTAAGCCTTCTTTTGTCGAGTAAAATTGTAATAAGGATCTACCTACACAAGGAGATCTCATTTAGTGTTTTGAAATGGCTCAAAGTCTCGAATTATTAGAGTTTAAGAACACTCTAATAAACACCACCAAAGACAACAAAGTGATATTGAACAAAGAAACTCTTCAATCAGTGCTAACTTGTAAATCAACAGTGAGTGAAGTGTTCTGAACTAGATTTTGTTCAGCACAACCCTCTCTATGATGATGATGATGATGTTTTTTTATCAACAATCAGTGAAGGAGAAACTTAGTAAGACAACTCCATATGAAGACAAAGACGAAGTTATCCATGAACCTACATTTCAAAGTTTTTCTTTTGAGTTCAGTGAAGAAAACCTTTCAATGATGCAAAAACATATAGTAAATCCACTTCCACTGATTTCAAAGCAATAGGTTCAGAATACTCTTTCCAAGCCCATCATCAGACCTTAGGAAGAAAAAATTTACAACAAGAATAGAACATGACTTGGATATGAAAAGGAAGTTACCTTTCATATTCCCGATTATTCAAAACCAATCAAGTTACAAAGTGTTGGATTCCTTCAAGAAGATTCACTTTCACCTGTTCCAGTTCAACATTAGAATGCGAAATGCCAACATTTCAATCGAGTTGGTCACAAGGAGAATCAATGTTTTGATATCTATCCTTGTTGGCATTGTGGAAAGCATAACCATTCTTCAGATAGATGTTAAACACTAAAGAAACCTGCAAGATTGAAGATTCACTATGAGTGGATCGATCCTTGGAAGTGGTCATCAACAACCAAGGGGGGAATTGATAATGGAATGGATGATGGTTTTCAGACCAAAATTTTCGACAACAACAAACATCAAATATGCCAGATGAGCATGAAATTTTCCATATGGGAAGCTACAGTCTATAGATGGCAGAGTTTGGCAAGATTATGGTTCAATGACTTGCAATTGAATCACACACATGATACATGATTGGGATGCYGTTGGACACCTAAAAGTGTAAAAATTGGTTAGTGGTCATCCAAAAACCATCAGATACATGGTATCAATTGGTCGRTGGTTATCCCAAACCACATATTCAGAGAGCACTTCAKTGATACACTGATAGTAGAGTGGTGATACTACATGTTCACCAATTAGCAGAAGACATCATATTCTTCTAAKCTCAAATACTCARCAAAATGATCAAATTGTCAAGCAATTAGGGAATGTTCCAATATTGAAAATTTTCACTTCCATATCTTAGCTCTCTTAAAGTTCATTTTAGATGAACCATTCAACATCYAAATTGGTGGTTTTTCAGGCATTTCTTCATTGAGGCTCAACTCAGGAGTTTTAGTATGAAGACTTGGAATTGATACCAGTTTATGCTTCATTGATGGYATTATTGATCAGACTTGTGATTGAGGGGGGGAATGTTAGCCTATGGCTTATCTTAACCAATCACTAAGTCTAATTGTCACCTATATTTGTATTATTCATTTAGGATATTAGTAATATATCCTCAAGTGGTGACTAATGAGTTAGTTAAGATTGCCTAGCCTAGTCATCATGCATGATTTTAGAATCTAGAGAAAATATCTCTATGAGGTGGCATCACACATTGTACTATAAATATGTAACATTGGTGTGACTACATATGAGTTGGCTAGTGAGCCTTTTTCACCATCTTGTTGTTTTTGTCTATATTTTATCAATTTTGACACGCCAAATTGCATTTGTGAGATGGCCTAGTCAATTACCTAGCTTGCAAACCTAAATCCCATTCTCCTTCATCAAAATCATCCAAAAAAACATCAATTTTGATGCCATACACTATTCACCCATGTGATAATTGTGTATGTATGTTATTTTCCACTGTTCAAACCATGTATACCCTCAATTTTGTGAAAAAAATAAAAATATTCCACACTTTCATGAGGGGTTTTCAGTTTTTCCAATTCCCAAACTTCCATTGGTCCATACACAACAAAATATAATCATCTCAACCTCTTTAGGATGGTATATAAGCACCTATGGGGGTATGTATGAGGAGAGACAACCTTGGTGCAATATTATGTTGACAATTTGCAAGATTCCCTAATTTCGTGAACCTTTGAGTAGCATCCCATGATCTAGAAACTTATTTTCCAACATTCGTTCATCTCTCATATATGACTATAGGCTATGTTCCTATCCCTTCTGGGTCATTCAAGGAAGAGCCACTTTGTTGAGTTGATGCTTGAAGGGTCCCGTGGAGGAACTTGGGTGGTTGGCTTTGAGGAAGTGCCCGCAATTAGAGTCAAGTTGTAACTACCTACTTATATTTTTTTCAATAAAAGAGTTCTCTTTCCCTCTATATATGTGTAATTTTTTTCAATCTATTTATATACATTAACTTGCTTTAAATATTTGAATTTGAACATTACATGTATAAATTGATTTCATAACTACCTTGTTGCAATATAGGCTTGATCTCATTTTGCAGGTTGGTATAGGTAGAGATCATGAACAAATCAAAGGTCAAGAGAAAGGAACTACATCGAGTGTTTGGATACAATGTATGAGGTCTTTTATTCTCTCTTCCAAGTAGTTATTTTAATATAATTTTTTGTGTGGGAGGGAGGGTTTTGTATTTTAAATAAGGTTAGGCTCTATTGTGACATAGACCCAAGGTCTCGGGGTAAAAATCTCGTAACAGAATTGGTGACCATACTGGGGAAATATTTCCCCTAGTTTTGGTCGGTTTAAGAGATCTTGTGTTGTTTTGTTTTCTATAGTTTTCTTGTCTTCTGAGATTTCTTTCAAAGCAATTTCCATCTCATAAAATTTCCCCAAGTTTTTGGAAGCTTCCCTTTGGGGTTGCAGTCTCTTTTATTTGAGTTTTTCTAAGCCATACATGCTTTTCCTTTTCTTGAATTTCATATATACGTGATTTTCCTTTGTTCCAATAGCGTATATACGCTATTCATTGTGTACACAATCACACATCTTTTTGAGAACTTAGTTTTTAGGTCATTCTTTGAGTTTTGGGAGGATCTAGGTTGGTTGTTCAGTATGTTTTGAACCTTCTCTGGGTGCTTTTGTCTTTGAATATTGTATTAAGTCTCTGAAAACTTGAAACTTATGATCAAAAGTCCTTGCTCTTTGCTTTCCTTTCCTTTGGCTTTCTTTTGGTCTCTCTTCTACATTTTGGCTTTTGGGATTTAGATCGGTTTTTTCCAAGTTTTTATGATTGTATACCTACTTTACTTTGACAAGAATCACATACATATTCTACCCTTATATAGGAGTGAACTTCATACATAAGTGCTAAAAAACATGGAAGTGTTGGGTAATATACATGCTTTGTACAAGGCCAAACCATGTACATACACACTTTGTGAAAGGAAAAAGCACATCAAAAATTAATACACACTTCATACAATGATATATGGCATGTAGATAAGTTTATATATGCTATTTTCTAGTGTACAAACCATGCATACCTCCAAAAAGTGACTTTTTTGCTTGTTTTTCAACCTTTTTGAAGCCCTGTTTAAGCTAGTTTGGAGGTCATTTTTGGGGAGTTTGGTATTGAAACATTTTGTGTCCTATAGTAGGTTGGAAATGCCTTAAATTTGAATGGAAAAAAAAAAAAATTTGATCCATATTTTTCTCCCTTTTATCCCTTGGATTGCATGACTATACGACTAGTCTTGTTCTCAAGATCTCAGTTTTCTGGTCGTTGTTGTGGTCATCTTTGAAACTTGAGTTTGTATTTAAGTTAGATAATTTTATTTTGTGCTTTCCTTGGATTTTTTAAACACACAACCACAAAATTTATTTCTTTTAGCATATTTTTTTAGTTTTTCTTTGGTAGAAAGAAAAAGAAAAATAAAAAACCCTAGTTTGTTGCTAGTGAAATTTCTTTCTTTTTGTTACATTGTTTTTCTTTATATTTGAAAAAGAAAAAGATATTGAAACATGGTTTTTGTTTTATTCTCATATTCAAATAATTTCAAAGGAAAAATAACAAAGAAAATCCTTTTGTTGTCTTCTTTTGTTTTTCTCAAAAGGATGCATTGTGCATTTTGCATCAAAAAGAGAAAATATAGCATTTCAAGATTTGAAGGATTGTTCATGCATTTTGCTTTTTTGAAACTCTTTTTCATTTGAAGAATTAATGTAAAATTTTCTTTTCCAATGTTCTTATAAGTTTAATTTTTGAAAGAGTCTCAAACAACACATCAATTCCACTTCCGTAACCTTTGAGTAAAAACAACTGCTAAAATGAACGCTAAATGTAAAATATACTAAACTTTGTTTCTAGGGTTCACAAACAAGTTTAGGGTTAGGGCCTTGGATTAGGATTGGAGAGATAAATCTGCAAAGCTGGTAAAAAAAATAGGAGTCTGAGATAGGGAGATTTAAAACCCAACTTTCGTATAAGTGTGACCGAGAAAACCCTCTCGCACAGGAGCTAAAAATGAGGTCACGTGAGGAAGATTAGAGGAGATAACCCCTCCAAAAATCGACCAAGTGTAGTAGATTGAATGTATTTGGGGGTTTTTCCTGAAGTAATAATGACTCATCTAGCATTATTCCTCTGCAAATTTTGAACTTGGTTGAAGTTTTCTTGAAGTGATATTGTCCCTCTTGGCGTTAATCCTCTGGAAGCTTTGGACCTAGTTTGGGATTTTCTGAAGTGACACTGGACCTTTTGTAGATAATCATCTAGAAGATCTTTGGAATTAGTTATCTTTCCCATATGATCTGTCTCGACTATCAAATGTTCCCCTAGAAGATGACTTTGGGTTGGTTACCTTAGTTGATTTTCCTATGGATCTCAGAGGCGACTGCAAGATCTTTCTGGTGGTACCTGGGGTGAAATTCGTATCACAATTTTCATTACTGCTAGAGGGTGCTTTGTGAAGCGTGGGTACTTGCACTAGATAAGGATGGTTAGTGGATATCAGAGTAAATACTTATCACTCCTTCGTTCATTGGTTCATGGGACTTAACCAACCTGTTCCTTCATCTTGAAGGTCCCTTTACACTTTTTCATTGCTTTGGACTCAAGACCTTATCCACTTGGGATAAAGTTTTGGAGAAGTTGTTTGTTTGCAATGTTTCTCTTAGGAATTTTTAGTGGAGTGCTTCTTTGTATAGTTGGACTTAGGTTGTGTCAATATTATTTCTTTTGGATTGTTGATTCAAGGTGGTCGAACACGCACTTTTCTGGTTGAGAAGGACCCCTGGTATTTCTCTTGAAAGCATGGAGCCACCTCTTAGAAGACATGGGTTTTTATATCGTGGGTTCGCCAGATTCAATGTGTGAGACTTTTATGGACATGAAAAATCCTGTAAGGGATGAAATTATGCATAAGAAATTCATGGCCAAAGTTCTTGAGGATACCAACCAAGGGACCCCTTCCCAAGGGGACTCTTGTGATTTTCCATTTTTTGGAAACGTTGGTGCCCCCTTGATGGCCACTTTGAACATTCCTGGGTGGAATGTGGGACTACCAGTTTGGTTGTGGACCACTCCGAATGTACTGAATGATATTGATGCTTCTCAGATAAGAACCTTATGTCATGGACATCATATGGATGTTGATCCTTTACCTTGTGCATCCACGAAGTCTACTCCTTCTTCTCCCTCTTCTGGTGAAAGTCTTGTTACTAGTAACCAAAAGTCTAAAAGGAATAGAAAGAGGAAGAGTAAGAAGAGGAAGTCACCAACCTATGTTGGTCATGTTGGAGACCTATCACCGGACTCTAAAATTCATGCTTGGGGAAAGTAACCAGCCACTGCAAGTCATGCCGGAAGAAAAAGTCTAGTCCCTGTGAGTCATACTAGCATTAGTTTACTAACCTTTGCAAGTCATGTTGGAGATATGTCACCAACCTTTGCTAGTCATGTTGGAGATGTTCCACCAGCGTCAGCTAGTCATGTTGGGGGCATGCACCCACCATCTGCAAGTCATCATGGGGGTAATATTCTAGTCACTACTATTCATACTGGAAAAACATTACCAACCTCTGCAAGTCATGTTGGAGATCAACAACTAGCCTCTGCGAGTCATGTTGGGAGCATGTCCCCGACCGCTACAAGTTATGATGGGGGAATTGGTACGGTTGAGAAGCATAGACATATAGGATGTAAGCCTAATTTCCCCTGTAATATTTGCAAGGGAGACCACCTTACTCATTTCTTCCATGCTATTATCATGGTACGAAGAGCATGGTACTTGTCTGAAGGCCCTTCTAGTTCTGAGTCATCTTTGGTTTCCCAACAATCTATTCAATATTTGGTTGATGAAGTGGTCATGTCGATGTAATATTTAGAAAACACCACTCTCATTTTTGGGGTGATCCATCTCTTGACCATGTTGTCTCACATCTTATTCAACCATTGGTTGAGGAAGTGGTTATGTTGATGCAATCTTCGGTCAATCCCACTCTTCTTTTGGAGAGTGACAAGTCTAAGGAAGTGATCTCACCGATGAAATATTTGGTTGATCCCACTGTTATTTTGAGGAGTGATGCATCTTTAGAATATGTCTTTATCATTTCTAGTTCAGTACCTTATGAAAATGCATTCCACTCTCTTCAAGTATGTGTTGGGTATGTTTTATATTCTTTGCATGTGTGTGTGTGTGGGCATGTCAGATTCGACAATTGTGTTTGATGATCCCAACTTGCTTCGCTCTTTGTGTCATGTATGTCGGGTGATTTTATGGGGGCTCCCAGGGGGGGCTAGGTCCCCCCCCTGGTTACGCACAAAGTTCGGGGAAACACCCCATTTTTTTGGGGGGGGCGGTTTTTGCTATTTTAGTGGATTTTGCTATTTTTAGCGGTTTTCTAAATTAATCCCTAATTAAGGGATTATGGTTTTGGTAGATACATAATACCTAAAATATTGTACATATTGTATTGTGAATGGTGAAATTAATACAATGAATATTTGAAAGGTGTATCACCAAGGAACGCTGGTTTTCTCCCGGTTAAGGGTTTCCAGCGTAAATCTCTGTGTACTGTGTGTATGAGCCATTGATTAATTTCTGTTTTGCTTAAGAATCTATATGCATTGCTTTACTTCATAGGTTCAAAACTTACAATATTCTCCCTCCAAGTCCTAGGATGGTTTCCTTTGATTGGAACGATCTTGTAGAGCCTTGCATTCCTTCTTCTACACCTTTCTAGATAACGACGATGGTTGAATCTATGCTGAAAGGAGTTCGTTGGTGTATTGTAGATGAAGGATCCTTTGCAAGTATTTTATCCTCCTCGGATTGGAAAGCATTGTGTTCTCCCAAGCTTGTGTCAACTACCAATGAGTTATTGGATTTCGATAGAATACCTAGTGAATGTATGGGGATTCTTCCTCAATTGCCTATCACCTTGGGTGGGAAGACTTTTCTAGTCAATTTTTTAGTGGTGCCAAGCCCTTTATAATTAAATATGATTGTTGGGCATGATTATGTTTATGCTATGAACATTTTGGTGTCTATGCTCTTTTTTGCAATGCATTTCCCTCACAATGGAAGCATTGTCACTATTGATCAACTTTCATCTGATAATCACCATCCTAGTTTGATTTCAACTCAAGTTTCCCCTTTGTGTGTTCCTAGTGTTCGAGTAGAATGTTCACCGCTACATGTGAATTATGTGGCATCTTATCCTTGATGTTCAATTACTCCTGAGATGGGATATTTATAGTTATGTTCACCTTATCGAGACAAGGTCTCAAAAATTGATTAGGTGTTTTATCCAATGGGGGAATGGGAGCCCTTGCTTCCCTCTATTGGCCCGAGTAATAAGGTGCTTCCTCTTGAGTCTCATATTATTGTTTGTGAGACCTTAAGGCTTGATATTGGTGTGTTGTTGAGCCCCAATTTCATGGATGTTGAGTTTCCTTTAGATGAGGCCATCCTTGAAGATATGCTTATGGATCCTTAATCTCTTCCTAAACTGGAAACTTTATAGGTTAGTTACCAAAGAATCCCTTGGCCTAAGCCTAGCAATGGGCTCTACCTAGAGAACTATTATACATAAGCCACAAGGATTTTCGGTTCTCTGTACATATTGTAATTTTAGAGTTTATTGTTTTCATGTTCTATATCCCATAACACATGTTTTTATTATATGTTTCTATATTGGAATTATTAACTTTTGGGTGAGTGTTTTTGGTCTTATATACATGACTTTGGAGACATTTTCTTTGGTGCCTTTTCATTCCATGTCGATCCGTTCTAAAAGGTAATGGTCTCAAAAATAGCATATATGTTAGATTTTCCCCTTCATGCATTTTTGCATTATGCATTTCCTATTTCATTTTTCCTTAGGATCGACCCCATTGAGTTGTGACACAGAACCTTCTCTGTTGTTTAGAAGTGTCGTAATTCATGTGGTAGAACCTACCATTCATGGGTTTCCTAGTTAAAACGTTGTTTGCAGTTTGGTGCCCATGCTGAAATACTTTCATAGGCTCAAGAGTCCTATTTAGTCCTACCATGGATTTGAGTTGGAGCTACATATATTCTCCTCAATATTTTTCTAGCCATTACCTACATGAGTCCCTCTAACATATGTTGCTACATATGTCAACATTTTTCTAACTCTTCAACAAGTATTGTGTTCTTTACTGACATATAGGGTAGGTTCCATTCCTCCTACTATTACACCTCAAAATTACTCACTTAGATAGTGTTGCAAGTGTCGTCATTACAAGTATTATAAGTGTCGCATCTTGTCCGCAAGTGTCGCATATTGACTACAAGTGTTGMAAGTTTMACAAATAGTATGYTGCCATACTTCCCATGTCATGCCTCTAACGACATCACAAAGACACTTAAGACACCTCAAAGGTTAGTTTGGAAGAAGAGAAATCACTTGACAGGAAGTACAAACCTTTTGCCAYTGAAAAAACCACAAAAAAGGGTTTTGGAGAGGAGCGCTCCCGTACCCAYTGTCAGGGAGTGCTGGCGCTCCCTGATCCTCTTTGGGGGAGTGCTTGAGTTCTCTGTGCACCCTTTTGAGGGAGCGCTACCCTTTTTTTAGCAAATTCTGGGTTTGTTGAGGCAAATAAGGGAAGGATCCCTCAATTCTTGAAGGTAGTTGGATTCGAATAGATGGTCAAAGCATGATCTTAGGTGAGATCCTCAACTGAAGGAGAGGAATCCTCAACTCATACCAAAGATCTCTCAAATGGTTGGACCTCTCCAAGGTTATATAAGGAGACCTTATCATGGTGAAAGGCACAAGGAAGATTGAGAATTATACCTAACTTATGATCTCATAGGAAGGTATTGACAATCGAGATTAAGAATTACATCAAACTTATGATCTCATGAGTGAGATGTCATCAAAGAAATCAGTGGAGATTACTTGAGCAAAGGGGTTGGACAAGGAGAACTGGAAGAAGATGTTGCACCTTCATTCAAAGGATTGTAAGTACTTTTACTTGTTCTCATTAATATAATCAATGCTTGGCCTGTTTCTTTCAAACTTATGCTTGTTCCATATGATTTTATCTGCAGTAGATGGATCTATATTTGAGCTAATATCAGTAGATTAGGAAGTCCATTGTATCTTTGTTTGTCCTACAGGATCTATTAGGGAGCTCAGGATCGAAGCTCAACCAGGACTTTGCGAGGACAAACATCGCTAATAAGGTACATATTTTTCTCCTTCTCTTTCATCTATTAGTTTGATTAGATCTAAAAGGAAGAAAGTGTCCATGTTAAGCACTTTTCTGTCTTGGCCTTAGGAGTCTAGAGACCAAGAGGGAATCCACTTGTCCGCAGGGGGATTCACCTACAACAGAAATTGGCGAATCCATTGGGGAGGAGCTCTGATTTTTGTTTCCATTCCCAAATATTGTTTTGGCCCTTTTCCCATTGATTTGATCTTCTTCACATTGTCTTTTTTATCCTTATATTTGTTTGATTGCCTCTTTATGTCATCATGATCACCCTGATTGACTGATTTTTCTTGATTTTTTGAGTTTTGGGCTTTTTTATGAGTTTTTGGAGMAAAGSGCTCCCCTCCTATTGTTGTCAGAGCACTAGCACTCCCCTGTAGCCTTACACAGAGTGCTAGAATGCTYTGGTGCCCCTTACACTAGAGTGCTACCCCATTTTTGTGAGAAATTCTCCAGAATTTTCATCTTCTGAAGCTATTTCTTGGTTTTGGCTTTTTCCCAGGGTCCCATACTCTCAGTCCATCTTGATATTGGCTTTCAAACACCCTTATTTATGARAATTCATCCTCTTTTGTTTGGATGTTTTTTGACAGCTGTCCTTACTTTGCAATTTGTCCTTCACGATTTGGAGTCAATTTGTCGTTTTCTCCTCGTTTATCTGAATGAGTGAAAACTTTGTAAGGGGCTTCAAAGGTCTTTTGTACTTTTCTTTCTGATATTTGAGTCATCTTGTCCAAGCTATTTCTCCTTCATTTTGATTTTTTTTCTTTCTGTTTCTTGTTTGATCACAACAAGGGTGTCTTTTGGTTTATGTGAAGTTTGCTTCCAGATTGCTTAAATATCACAACTCTTGAAGTCCGATTAGCATAGGAAGCTTTACATCTACTGGTTATCAGTCACATACAAACATTTTAGCATTGAATTGGATTTCTTATTGAGGACTATTGCATGAGGTCATTTCATCTTAGTGTTTGACAGTGAAAGGAAAATCCTTCTCCTTCCCTTAATTAGACATT
>JASDQU010243802.1:12819-25531 GCA_032191745.1 Picea mariana | reverse complement strand
GATGCCTCTTGTATCACATATGTAACCAATTTTGTAATCCATGCTGCATAAGTCACATAATGTGTCATGCTTTTATTCAAGGGAAGTTTCAGCCTGAGTTGACCACTCTGCAATAATCCTTGACTTTCCAAGTCGTCCTTCTCATGTCAATCAAGTATGTCTCAGTTTCACAAGTATATTTGTATTTCACTCGTGCTGGAATAGAAGGTCCGTGTTGGCTTCTTGTTGGCGGGTCTTCTATTATCGACTCCAACACATTGCTCTGAGAGTATGACCTAGAGTTCCACCCTAGTCCTATTTCCATTATTGATAGGTGACCTTGTGCTCAACAGATGACAAACCATCATTGGTCACTAATTGAGTGGTTTCCCTTGTGTTCGAAGTCAACAACAATCATCACACATAGGGATTCTTGTGGTACCTTGGCTTTCATTTGACCCCATTGGTGGATTCCTTGTCTTTGTCAGTAGTATTCATCATTGGGTACTATTCAGAGAGTCTCTACCATGAGAGATTCCATCTGGTGCATGTCGGAGTTGTAACTCAGTGTGGTCCTTACAATATTTTCATCCAAGTCCTTCCAAATATTTTGGATTCTTCTATTCCTCATGTTGGATGAAGGGGGATGAAATAATTCCCTCCATCCAGTGAATCCCTTCCTATCGAATTCATCACATATTTCTATGGTACATGGATCTAGATCAGTCATTTTTTAGTACCTTAGGGCTTGCCGTAATTAATGACAAGTTCCCTCACTATTTAAAGTGGGAATACATCAATTTCCCCTGATCGGTAGTTTCTATTAGGTGTTCAACATCAACTCATTTATTCAGACTTGTTAGATTGTAATAGGTACCTTGAAACCTAATATCATCATTAGTGGTTTGTCTTGCATTTGTGAAGGATATACATCAATTAACGGTAATAAAATGATGTCTCACTATGTTTGAATTCAACACATTTTTTCACATAGTGTAGATTCATACCACGACGGATCGTTTTGAAGACTTTGGGTGAAGTACAAGAATCACATATTTTGTGCTCCTACCCGACCTATATTAATTGTACCACCATTAGTGACATTGGTACTTTCATAGGATCATTTCATTCACTTCATTGGCTCTAGATATCCTCTTATTTGATTTTGAGACATAGATCAACTGTGTATCCATTCGTGGCTATGATCTACATTTGTATGGATCCATTGTGTATTTTTCATGGCCATGATTGCTAATTCTATATATATCACATGGATCAACTATGTATAGTTATCTTGGCCATGGACATTAGTTATATTTTCAATACTCATGTGTCAACAATGTACTTGATTTGGCGGCCATGCTTACATCACTCTTGAGAATGGGTATGATCGACTCTGGAAGAGAATACTCTTACTTAATTTATGCTGAAAATTTTGTTCTTGGATCAACTGTTTGGGAAATTTCATTGGGACTTACTTCAATGCATCCTCATCTCTTAGATTTACAATGTATTTCAACCATCAATTTATCTTCTTACCTCACACATTAGGGGGTATCTATTATACCACAAATTTCCACACCAAATTGCATTTGTGAGATGTCCTAGTCCATTATCTAGCTTGAAAACCTAAATCCCACTCTCCTTCATTAGAATCATCTAAAAAACAACACTTTTGTTTCCATACACTATTCACCCATGTGAAAATCATGTATATATGCTATTTTTGAGTGTACAAACCACGTATACCCTCAATTTTGTGAAAAAATAAAAATATTTCACATTTTTGGGCGGGATTTTCTGTATGGATCATTCCCAAACTTCCATTGGCCCATACACAATAGAATATAAACATATAAATATCTTTAGGATGGTATATAAGAACCTATGGGGGTATGGATGGGAAGAGACAACCTGGGTGTAGGATTATGTTGATGATTTGCAAGCTTCCCTATTTTCCTGAACCTATGAGTAACATCCCCTATTTTGGAAACTTGTTTTCCAACATTCCTTCCTTTCATAAATTATTGTAGGGTGTGTTCCTATCCCTTATGGGTCATTCGAGGAAGAGCCACTTTTTTTATTTGATGCTTTAAGGGTCTAGTGGAGGAACCTGGGTATTTTTCTTTGAGGTAGTGTCAACGGTTAGAGTTAGGTTGTAACTACCTACTTATAATGTTTTCAATAAAAAAATTCTCTTTCCCTCCATATATGTGTAATTTTGTTCAATCTATTTATATATGTTAACTTTCTTTACATATTTGAATATGCACATTGCATGTATAACTTGATTTCATAACTACCTTGTGGCAGTATAGACTTGATATCCTTTTGTAGGTTGGTACAGGTAGAGGTCAGAAGAAAATCAAAGGTTGAGAGAGAGGAACTACATCAAACATTTGGATACAAGGTGTGAGGTCTTCTATTTTCTCTTCCAAGTAGTTATTTTATTATAATTTTGTGTGTGGGAGGGTGATCTGAAAAATCCTTAGATGTTGATTAGTTTTTAAATACATGTAAACATCTACTTGATCTTCGAAATAATAGTGATTGTTTGATTGTTTTCAATTTACATGTGAAATAATTATCTAACCAAATACACTTTAATGATAAATAACTTGGAAATAATTGAGTACAAAATTAACAACAATGATAATATCACATACACAAGTTTGATAATGGAGTTCACCCAATTTGTGCTATGTCTCTGGGTTCACTTTCAATAGAGACCTTTTTATTAATGCTCAAATGTTTTTTTTTACAATGACCTTTTTCTGCATTGCTCAAACCCAAAAATAGAGTGCCTCAATGGATTACTTATGCAAAATCATGAAAAATGAGTAAAAAGTTTCTAAAATTCCATCAAGGGACCTCTCAGCATGCTTTAAGATGTAACCTCAATGCCCTATTTCCCTTGGCATGAACTTTGAGACTGTACTCTGCATATTACTGAGTTTGTGTCCCATCATCGGTCCACGCACCCTTAAATTCCCTCCAGAATAATAGGAAATTAATAAATGTATTGTTAGGTGAGTTCCTAACAAATCTGCACCCATATCAGAATTGGTTAAGTGTCGATGCATTTATTTGGCTGGTTATGATATCAAATCCTATTGACCTTACCATATTTTATGGGATGGTTTTCGTTTGTTAGATGGTTATATAGTTATAACCATATACTATATATGACATACCCTGCGAGTTATGACCCACAGTTATATTACATTGCATGTGATCATATCATAAGGTATGGGTCAAGGGCTTAGGCCCTCAGCCCTTTTTTCCACCGAATAAACCTTTTTACAAGGTTAAATATAACTTGCAACATATATGGGTAAGTACTAATGTGGTGGCGCAAAGGTAACGTAGGCTTTGGTAAGGCTTTGGGAGGTCATGGGTTCAATCCTCTGGATTCCCAACATAATTTTACATAACCTTAACCATAATGGCCAATGGGGGGCTTCCATGTGCCAACCTCTCATTGGCTTATCCTTGCCATGTGTCAACAAACAACTAGTCCACATAACCTATACAATTGCCACATCACTTGCTTAGTCAGCATAGGGTCATGCCACGTGGCCCTTTGGGGTGAGGCCACATCATCGATGTACAATTGTACGATCATACCACGTGTCACCCTTGCAGTGGTGACACATACCACCTTGACCCCTTTGACTTTAACCTTTGACCTGGTTGACTTGAACTTTGACTAGCCATATCTTTTGCATACAAACTCTATTTGAGGCGATTTTTGTGCCATTGGAAATATACCACCGAGCTCTACGCAATGATGGAATTTTTGAGAGCATTTGGGATATTTGAATTTTGAGAATTTATGAATCCTCTTGGGCCTCTGTGAGCATTTTGAATCCACCTAGACCTGTGTGAGCATTCCTGGATCCTTCTAGATCATTCCTTCCCATTGGAATCCTTTTGGATCACCAAAAGTTTTTAATTACACAAAAAATAAGTGAGGGTAGAGTTCCCTCACCCTTCCTATGTCCATCCATTTTTATTTATTTGGTTTTACCCCTTTAAGACCAACTCTAAGGTATTCCACATCACCTCACTATGAATTCTTGATTCTTCTGTTGAGAATAACATCTTCCCGTAGCTCATCCAAATATTTTGGAGAAAAATCATCAACTATTGGAACCTGAATACTTTCATCTTCATCTATAATCATAGGAGGCTCATAAAAATTTAAATTCTCAACATTTACCACTGAATACATTTACATGTAGGTTGGTATATCTAAATAAAAGGAATTAGTACCAATATTCTTCAAGATATTGAATGGACCATATCGGATTGGCCTTAGCTTTTTACCTTCCCCTTTCATTCTATCCTTGTTGATATTTAACCATACTTGATCACCGACCTCAAATTGATGATCAACCCAATGTTTGTCATGCCTCGCCTTGTACTTGGATTGAATTTTATCCAACTATTCCTATACTTCTTGATGTACCTTTTGAATCTTTTGAATGAACCTTTTAGCTTTATTTGTATCATCCTTTCCATCTTCTTTACTTGCTTCTCCAAAAGAAAATTCCATAGGTGATTTAGGGAAGTACCCCAAACATACTTCAAAAGGAGTTTGTTGAGTAGAAGAATGCATGGCATGATTATAGGGATGATTTACATAAGGTAACTGCTCATCCCATAACTTAGGATTCCTTCTACATTATCCTCAAAGTACATGTACCACTGTTCTATTTACCACCTTTGTCTATCTATATGTCCATAGATGAAAATTTGTTCTCTTCTTTAACTTAGTGTCCATGAGCTCCCATAAATGAGACCAAAATTTTCCTAAAAAACAAGAGGCTTGATCTAATATAATAGATGTATGAAGTCCAAAATGAACCCATACATTAACAAATAACATCTGTGTTGTCTGTTCATATGTGACACGTTTCTTGAATGGCATCAAAATACACATATTGTTGAATATATCCATGAAAACATATAGATAATCATGACATGTCCTAGACATCAACAAACCCCCTATAAAATCCATGGACATGCTTTCTCGTGGCTGAGAAGGTACTAGAAGTGGTGTATATAACCCCAACTAAGTTTATGTTGCTAGGCTTTCTTGTGGAACACATAACACACATAACTATTTCATTCATTCGATGCCAATAACAGTATCTCTGTAACCGTGAAACTGTCTTACCAACCCAAAAATGACAAAAAATGAGAGATATATGAGCTTCTCTAATTATATTTACTCTTTCATTTCTGGGTATACAAAGCTTTCCAAGATGATATAACAAATTTTCATGCATATAATAATCTGGTTGATGATTGTTATGAGTTAATGCATCATATACATCTCTAAAATAATCATCCTTAGCATATTGTTCTTCATAAATTTCATGAGCTAAAGGATTATACTAGAGTATTGTGGATGCATTAATCATTGATCTTGACAACATATTTGCAACCTTGTTATGACTACCTTTCTTATACTTTATTACAAAGTGAAACCGCTGTAAGAAACCCATACACTTGAAGTGTCATGATTGTTGTAGCTTGGTATGTAACTGCAAATATTGTTATGGTTGATCATCTGTATGAATCATTGTCTCTTTTTTCATTAAGTAATGGTTCCATTTCTTTACACTTTATACCAACACACAATTCCTTATCATATGTTGGATAGTTAATCACATCTTGTGTAAAATTCTCAGAATGATAACATAGGTTTACCTCATTGCATCAAGATTGCTCCCATGGCATATCCTCTTGCATTTGTTTGAATCTCAAATGGTTTTTGTAGATCCGACAGAGCCAAAACTGGTGAGATGCTTATCTTTTCCTTCAATGTCTCGAAGGATCTCTACTGCTTTCCTCCCCATTGAAAGACTTGTTTAACACTTGTTAATGCATGTAGAGGAGTTGTTATGTATGAGAAATTAGCAATGAATTTCCTCCAGTACTATACTTCTCCTAAGAAGATCCAGACTTCTATGGAAGTAGTTGGCTTGGGCCATTTCACAATGAATTCTACTTTTGGGGGATCTATTTTTAGCTAACCATTCCCTACAATGTAGCCCAAATATACCAGAAAAGTTTTTCCAAATTCACATTTAGACATTTTGATATATAGATTCCTCTTCTTCAAGAGTTTAAAGACTTTCTTGACATGCTTTATATGATATTCCCATATTCGACTAAAGATCAATATATCATCTAAATAGACGATAACAAAATAATCTATGTAGGGTCTGAACACATCATTCATTACCCTCATAAATCTTGTTGGTGCATTGCATAACCCAAATGTCATAACTAACCATTCAAACAATCATTGCTTGGTCTTGACAACAGTTTTCCATATGCCACCTTCTGCAATTTTTATTTGATGGTATCCACTTCTCAAGTCTATCTTAGTGAAACAAACAACTTTCTTTAATTGATCCAATAAGTCATCAATTATGGGAAGAGGATAACGGTTATTTACCGTAATATTGTTCAAGGATAGAAAGTCAATACACATCCTCCACATAATAGGAGAACCACACAAAGAGGAGCTTGGTCTGATGATTCCTTTGTTGAGCAAATCTTGAACCTGCTTCTTAATTTTTTCATTCTCGAACATTGATGACCTATACATTTGGAGAATCCTGCTGCAAATATATTTCATGTTCAACCTCCCTCTTAGGAAGAAACCCTTTAGGTTCCTAAAATAACTCATCATAGTTAGATATGATTTTGACCATATCCTGTTTATGATATGGATCAAAACCTGATAAAGCATCTGTTATATCTTCTTCTTTCCATTTCACTATCATGAGAACAAAATATTTACTTATGCTCACGAGTCTCTTCATTGGTCCTGTGCTCACTAAGGAAACATCAATTTTGATACAATGAGATCTGAAAACAAAATCAATTCTGTTCTTGAAAATATGATATTAATTCTCTTTGTGATAGGATATATACTTCCTGTCAAATAGATATGGACTACCCAAGAAAATGCCAAAAATGTCAAGAGGAACAACATCTAACTCAACCTCGTCAAAGAAATTAGTTGTAATTGCAAATCTGATATTACATTGTTTTGTCACCTGCAACTTAGAATCTTCATGCACCCATCATAATGGATAATGATTTTTATGAGGTGTCATATTAAACCCAATTTCTTAACAATTTTTTCAGATATTAAGTTAACTTGAGATCCACTGTCAAATAAAGTATCTACTTTTGTAT
Organism: Picea mariana; assembly: GCA_032191745.1. Lineage (NCBI taxonomy): Eukaryota > Viridiplantae > Streptophyta > Pinopsida > Pinales > Pinaceae > Picea > Picea mariana. Next base: position 18,331 of record JASDQU010243802.1, on the reverse strand, counting down.
GCTTGATTATAACTTTGACATGAAAAAGCTGGCTTCTTTTCTTTTGATCAATATCACTTTCCAATTTAGTATATTGAATGAAAGAATTAGAATTGATAGTTGATATACCTTTTATACCTATTGCCATGATATTATATTCATCCTCGGAATATGACCCTAGATCATGATGAGCTGATGCAACAATATTATGCTTCCCTTTATCCTTAAACTTCTTGGGTGATAATTCTGGATGCAACTCCCAACATTGTGATTCCTCATGTCCCTTTTTCTTATAGTGGGAACATGTAGGTCTTATGTCAAATTGTTATATTGTAGCCTATTTATTACTCTTCCATTTAACTTTCGGTTTCTATTAGTGCAGGCCATTTTGGGAGTGAATCGCAGTAAGCGAGGTAGAATGGACCAAAGGAAGCAGTGCATGCGAGAAAAAAGGAAGACCAGTGCAACAAAGGGAAAAGTAATCAACACACGCTAGGAAAAAAGGAAGATCAACACAAGGAACGGTTGGATTGAATACCAACCGTGTGTAAGGAGTCATAAAGTGTACAAGTGGAGTCAACTTAGAAATTAGGGTTTTTTTCAATGTAAGGGTTTTAACCCATCTTTTGTAGTATAAATAAAGGATGTAAGAGGCAATTAGAGGGGTCAATATATGAATAACCATAGTGTAGAACCTACTTTTGGAGAATCTTTTTGAATTTGAGTCTAAGTGTTTATATTGTTGAGATCTATGGAGATTATATGGAGTCAGTGTTTGTTGGAAGATTTCTTGTTGTCATTGATGTCAACCCTAGTCATTGGTTGTAGTCATTGATGTCAAACTTAGCCATTGGATTTTGGACCCAACAATTGGTCAAAGTAGATAGACATGAAGGAAATTACACATGCAGGTAAAACACCCATGGATGGATAGTATAATTTATTCTTCTTCTGGTGGCATGTGTCACGTCATGTGGATCCTCATGATTGAGGAGAAATTAATTTTTGAAGATGAAAATGTGAATTGAAGAAGAAACTACATGTCGACCCTAATGTTAAAAGGAAGTGACATAAAGGGTATAAATACATCTCATTATACATTAATTTTTAAACACACACAATTTTGTTAATGAAAAAGGAGATATAATTTGAATTTCAGAGGAAATCTGAAGTAAATAAGGCTGAATTTCAAGGGAGGATGAAGTCTTTTGGTGATGTGTTCTAAGGTATGTTATTTACAGGTCATCTTACCATTTTAACTATAACTTTGTTTCTAGAACGATTCCGATGGTGAAATTTGTATGCTATTGATAAGACATATCTAGGTACTTGTGGTAAAAATTTCATCTCTTTATTCGCTATAATTGTGGAGACACACTCTGTGGAAGATAGAGTTTTTGACTAGTCCTGAAGCTAGTCATAAACATGTGTTCCGGGTAAAAAAATCATAAAGTCTATATAGAGAATCCAAATGAAGTAAGACTAATTGCATTGGAAACAGTACGGGTTGTAGTTTCTTGTGTACAAATTTCATAATCTTATGTTAAATATTGAGCACAGGGCATGCTGTACAAGTTCGCTCTCTTGAATAAACCACAATTGAATAAGGTCTACCATTTTCTCTATAAATCCTTTTCTGGGAGGGTTCAGGGAGTGAAACTTGGAGGAGTTTCAGAGAGTACATTGAGTAATATTATCCATAGGATCAAAGTATTTCAAGAAGTGAATAATTGCAGAAGTTGAAGAAGTCTCAGGAAGCATTATCAGGTTCTATGTGATGGTTGGTTGATGGTGATAATTTAATCTAAAGTTTTATTATCTCTCATATATTCTTGGGTGGAAGGAAGGGGCAAGGATGGAGAGGTCAACCCTCTCTTGATATTGGAGGATTGTATATTCCTTTTGTAGGTTTATCCCTCCCTTTATATTTGGAAGCTGTAGCTACCTTTGGAAGTCATCACTTCCCTTGAACAATAACTATTGATTATTTCTCATATATTATGCATGGTGTATTGGTGTAACTCTTATACTATTGTTCATTGCTCATTGGATATAATTGAATATATAATCTGGTTGAAGTATAAGTTTAATTTTTTTATAAATTGTACTTGATACTGATTCACCCCCCTCTCAGTATCATCAAATAATATCAAATTTGGTTGCCTTTAGAACAATTTAACCACTGGAAGGAAAATCCTGAGCAGAGATGGATGACTATGAGCACATTCCAAATGGGATTCAATGATTTGATGGAAGACATTATGCATACTGGAGTGATAGAGTGAAAAATTACCTAACATATTTGGAAGTAGACATTTGGTACTTAGTTGTAAATGGATATGTAATCCAAAAGAATGCTCCAACCGATCCAAATGAGAAGAATCTTATGAGTTGTAATTCAAAATCCAGACATGTTATTCTAGGATCATTGGCACCAACCATTGCCAAAAAAGTGATGGGATGCAACACTGCTAAAGAGGTATGGCAAAAAATCAAGAGTATCTATGAAGGTGATCCAAAAGTTAAGCAGGTCAAGCTTCAACAACATAGAGCAGAATTTGAAAATTTGAAGATGGATGAAAAGGAAGATATTGCAACCTATTTTCTTAGAGTTGATGAATTTTTTAATGCTATCAGAGGATTAGGTGAAGATCTCAATGAATCCTTGGTTGTACAAAAAGTGTTGAGATCACTTCTCTTGAAGTATGATGCTAAGGTATCTGCCATTGAAGAAACTAGGGACTTGACCAAAATGAAAATGGATGAATTACATGGATCTCTTATAGCATATGAAATGAGAACATGTACAGAAAGTGACCAGCCAAATAATGAATCAGCCTTTAAATCCATAAAGAAGACAAAATAAAAGGATAATGACATTGATGAATAAATATCAAATTTCGTAAGATGGTTCCATAAGGGAACTGGAAGATACAAAGGTAAGTCTCCTCTCAAATGCTTTAACTATGGTAGAATAGGACATATTGTTGAAAACCACTACTATAAAAAGAGAAGTCTCAACAATAAAAAGAGATTCTACTCGAAGGATGATGACATCTCTCAAATGACACTAATGAAGAAGATAATCATGGAGGAGAATTCCTCTTCATAACCCAAGAAACCAAGGATGATGATCACAACAGTTCTAAAGAAGAAGAAATCATTTTTGAAGAAGATTCAGATGAAGAAACCAACCTTTATTCCTTTTGGGGATACAAAGATGACGTAGAGAGTGAACAAGAAGATGAGAATCTTAAAAAGTTGAAGCATGTTGAAATTGAAAATAAAAATCTTAGAAACACAAACATAATACTAAAAGGTGAATTGAGTAGTTATGAAGAAGAGAATTATAGGATTGAAAAGAACATTGGTAGCTTGAAGGAACAATTATAATATTATGAGAAATTGAAAGAAGAATTGGATCACACAAAAGGGAGCTACTATTGACAATAGAAAAGTTGAAGAAGTTCGAAAAAAGCACTGAAAAATTAGATGAGATCCTTAGCAGTCAAAGATACCCAAATGAAAAAACAGGACTAGGATACAATGACATTTTGAAGACAACAAAACAAGAGAAGGAAGATGAAAATGATGAAACCAACACTCCATAGCAAGTTGAACAACAAGATATAAGACTATAATTCAGAAGGAATGAGACATCAATAAGATCCTCTCCCATCAGGTATGAAAGAAATCATTATGAATGAAACTACTTAAGAATAGATCGTGAACCCAGATGGACTACACCACAAATAAGATCACTTACTCCTAGGTATCAAAATTTCTTTCTTGGACATTGTTATACTTTTGGAAATTTTTGACACAAGGAAATCAATTGTAGAATCAATGAAAGGAATAACTATGCAAGATACATGAATGGTGAAAATAGTAGATATGGAAATGTTCGCAAACCTGTTAACAAAAATTATAATCCATTTGACCCATTAATGGATCAAAATATTGTATGCTACAAGTGCAATAGTCTTGGTCACAAAGCACGAGATTGTAGAGAGATGAAGGAAGATAATCCTATGACAAATGTCCCTATACCAACTACAACATGGAAAAGGAAAGAAATTCCACACAATGAAAACTGTCAAATAGAATTGGTCACTAAAGAATTCAAAGAAAAAGATGAATGGTTCATATACAATGGGTGCTCATCTCATATGACCGAAGATCAAAGAAAATTTGTCAAATTGAAGAAAAAGGGTGGAAATGTGGCATTTGGAGATGAATTATCTACCAAAATACTTGGAAAAGGAACTGTAAAGCTTGGAAGTGAAAATGTAAAAGTAGGAAAAGTCCTATGGTTGAAGATCCAAAGAATAATCTCCTCAGTGTCAGAAAAATATGTGATCAAGGATACACTCTTACATTTGACTCTTGAAAATGTAAAATTGGAGAAAAGAACTCAGGAAGATTGGTTGCAACTGAAACAAGAAGACTGGACAACATATACATCCTAGACATGAAGAAGAGAGAGAAGACAGAAGCCACACAAAAGGATTTCAAGGAAGAAAAATTCCCAAAGACCAAAGATAAGGATGAAGTATTATTGAGTGCCACATGTTCAGGGGGAGCAACCCCAAAGAAGGTCACCTTATGCCATTGAAATTAGGGCGAGAAGCCCCAAAATTTGCCATTGATGTCAAAGGGAGAGAGAAACTGGTATCATGATGACATGGGGAGCATGAGTGTTGCCATCAATGAAAAATGGTGAGTTTGTTGTAATATTTCCTGTTGTCATTGATGTCAACCCTAGTCATTGGTTGTAGTCATTGATGTCAACCCTAGCCATTGGCTATTGGACCCAACAATTGATTGAAGTAGATAGACATGAACGAAATTACACATGCATATACAAAACCCATGGATGGATAGTATAAGGCATGCATCTTCCGGTGGTATGTGGCACGTCGTGGATCCTCACGATTGAGGATAAATGAATTTTTGAAGATGACAATGTGAATTGAAGAGGAAACTACACGTCGACCCTAATGTTAAAACGAAGTGATAGAAAGGGTATAAATACATCTCATTATACATTAATTTTTAAACAAACACAATTTTGTTAATGAACAAGGAGATATAATTCAAATTTCAGAGGAAATATGAAGTAAAGAAGGCCAAATTTCAAGGGAGGATGAAGTCTTTTGGTGATGTGTTCTAAGGTATGTTATTTACAGGTCATCTTACCATTTTCACTATAAATGTGTTTCTAGAACGATTCAGATGGTGAAGTTTGTATGATATTAAGAAGACATATCTAAGTACCCGTGGTAAAAGAATCATCTCTTTATTCTCTATAATTTTGGAGATACACTCTGTGGAAGATAAGGTTTTTGACTAATCCTAAAGCTAGTCACAAACATGTGTTCTGGGTAAAATAGTCATAACATCTTCATAGAGAAACCAAATGAAGTGAGACCAATTGCATTGGAAAGAATACGGGTTGTAGTTTCCTATGTACAAATTTCAGAATCTTATGTTAAATATTGAGTGTCGAGCATGTTGTACAAGTTCGCTCTCT
>JASDQU010243801.1:50880-69707 GCA_032191745.1 Picea mariana | reverse complement strand
GTGAGACATTCTAGGTTTGTGCTGGCCAAATGGTATGGGTCTGGGTGCATCAGGTAATACTGTGTATAAGTAACTTGATTGAGCATAAATGAGTTCGAACTGTTGAGCCTTGCTGATGGCTTCCTCTTCGGATTGGGGGAAGGTGGATGCCACATATTTGGCAAGTATAGAGACGAGTGATTTTAGAAACCAATCGAGACGTTGTTCTTTGGTGGTTTCTGCTTTACATAAACTATGTCACCGACGCCATTCGTGGATGTGGTCGACAATATGAATAACTGAGGTCTGTTTTCACTTGGAGAGCAGTTCTAAACCAGTATCATGACGAACTGGTAGTTGGAAAAAGGCCAAAAAGGCTTTGGCCAAGGATTCAAAAGTCACATGGGACCCTGATTTTTCGTCCACATACCATTTGGCTGATGGACCAGTAAGTGTTCTCTGAAATAACCTTAAGCAGATGGAGCCATTCATGATGTTGTTTGAAGAGCACCATAAGTGAAAGGTCATGACATGGTTGGCGGGATCTTCCCCCAGTTTTCCTTCAAATTTTGGAATATCTGAAGGTAGCTTGGTAGGCATATTGGGCCACGTGGGGTCATGTAAAATAGGATCATTTGTGAGTTTACTTAAATCAGGAATGTTGAGAGATGTCAAGTATGGCATGGGGTGTGTTGGTGGTGGATTAATTCCAGCCATGGTGTGAGCCGGTAGTGGACCTGACCCTTGAGAGGGATTTGGTGGGGTTGTACTTCTCCCTTGAGAAGAAGTTTTCCCCCCGCCTCCTTGTGAAGGAGAGCTATTAGATGGATGGCCTTGGGAATTGGACCCAAGTAAAGTGGAACCAAGCAAAGTTGATCCCAAAATAGTGGCACTCACAGGGGTGTGAGATGGTTGAGCCAGTGAGTTGGTAAGACTAGGAACTCCTCTTAGAACAAGAGGGAGATTTTGTAAGCGTCTGGAACGAAGTGGATTCTATGGGTCCCCTATGATGTTCGACTAGTAAAGTGAATGTGTGAAAATGGTGATGAGAGCAATAAATGAACAAGAGACTTGTATAATTTGGACCTTCACAAGATAATATTTTTCACAATTGCATGTAATCAAATGAGCATCATACATAAATCAACTGTAAATAAGCATACATGTCGGTAGGTGGATTTTTTCCATGTGGGGGAACAAATAAAACAAATGCTCATGTCCTAAAAGACATATCGTCCTTCCTCTCAAATAACACTGGACCTTCCAAGAGCACTCAACAGTGAGGTCTGAAGCCATCAGAAGAGGAACTAGTGAAGGATGAAATAATAAGTTATAATGAGGGGTAGAGGGTGCATATCTCGAAAGAGTTGCCGATATTTCCCAATAGCCACACAAAATTTGATCAAGGTGCAATTGTAGCCCACAATTTCCACCTGGGTAAATGTCCTAATATGGTCACTAGGTACCTCAGTCAAAGTGTGACATTTAGATTTTCGGCCAAAAAAATGGGTCACGGGTTGGGTCCCTTCCAAGAGTTGGGTGACTCAAGGGGGGACACACAGAACAACTAGACCTCGTCCTTCAACCCTTCACGGGTATCTCCCTTAACACTTGACTTGGAGGATTTTTAAAGTTCCCTATTTGTCAACTTCTAATGTTTGAAAATGTGAGAATCAGATAACAGGGGTTTTTTTGGATGCCTACCCCCGAGATCCTACCTAGACTAAAAAAATTATTTTTCCACCTCCTATAGAGGAAAAATTAGTGAGTTTTTAGAAAAAAATTAGATGTGGTGGGTTGAGAGATTGGGGGTGTGAACCAATCTCATTTGAATTAAGTGGGTGTGGATAATTTCTTCAAGAAATAGTGGGACTTTTCATAATTCCTTTGGAGAAAACTTACTTCAACCTCCACAATTCAAGATGGAAATTATGTGAGTGAGGAGTGACTTTGTGTGTGAGCAAGTGATAAAACGTGACAACTTTTAATAAGTTAGGTGTGAATTTACAACATGTGGACTTCCTGTGGTCCTTACAAATCTTTGTTACCTATCTTACTAAGTGTCATTGGTACAACCTTGCGGAATTTTAAAATCCCTAAAGAACTAGCAAATGGGCATATGGGTCCTTAGCAATCCTTTAAACTCCTTGATGTTGTTTGTACTAAGAAAGCTTGAAAAACTATCCTAGATTGCAAGCATGTGGGCATATATGGGCCCGCTACTTTGATCTTTAAACTCCCCTAGTGATGCAAACTAAGAAGCAATTTCAAGAAACTATCCTAAGTTTGCAACATGTGGGCATGTATGGGCACTTACAAATTTAAAATGATTTCAAAAATAAACTAAGAGGAGCCCTAAGGGGGATTTGTCCTCTCCTAAAGATTTTGTTAAGGGAGATGACATGTCCCCTTAACCACCTTTCCAATTATCAAGACCGCTCTATGGTTTGAGAGAAGAGCATACTCAGTGATCAAAGTTGATTTCTGGTCCAATGCAAGTGATTTTATATGTGATAATAATAATCTCAACTTAAATTTTACAAACCAAACAAGCCATCCATGTGGAAACCAAATCAAAAGAAGAGAATATATGGGTCTTTTTACTGCCTAAGTGCCTATGTTTAGCTAACTTTCATATGGGAAAGGAGTCCAAGTGGAGTGCATTTACAATTTGTATGAAAGAAAAAATTGTGAAGGCTAGGGGCCTTCAAATTATCACAAAAATCCTTACAATTTTGAAAGTCTAGAAATGTGCGCAGGTTATAGTTCAGGCAGAGACGCAGTGAGCGCACAATGCACATAGAACATAAGCCTATTGGGTGCACAACGCGCAAAGCAAAGAATCCTTTTGGGTGCACAATGCACTGAGTGTGAGTCTGTGGGTTGGAATACGCGCACACATCCTGATACGCGTCGGGGGGTGGGGGGGGAATTTTTGAGTGAAATTCTCCTCTTCTAGCTCAAAATCTAGATCTTGACAGGTGCGGCTAGGCCGGTTTTGGTACCTGCAAGACAAATGGATTAAAAATAAGTGCTCTCAAAGCCCAAATAGGGTGAAAATTGATACCTTTCCTCAGTATGGTCGCCAATCCGTTGTGTCCGTTTCGTCACTTGGGTGAGCAAAACAAGGGCACTTGCATGCCTAGTTGGGCTTGTTAGACAAGACATAGGTTAGTGCATGGGTTAAACAAGCCAAGAACATGAAATAAACAAGCAAACAAACTAAAACAACTAAGGAAATAAAACTAGAATGCATAAGAAACTTTTAGAACCATAAACAATCAACCGATGAGCAAGATTATGCTACAAATGGATAACTATATTAGTTGGCAAAACACCGTAGAGAAAAATAGAGACTTATGAGTCCCCTCTTCCTCCTTGGGAGGGCTCTTGAGTTCCCCAATGGAGATTTCTTCTTACAATGGAAGAAAAATGGCAAATGATGAAGAAAATCAATGCCTATTCCCTCAAGGGGTGAGTGGAATGGCCTATTGGAGTGATGCTAGAATGCTCCTAGGAGAAAAGAGGATTCTCAAGGGAGAATTGAGGTAGCATAACAATACTATGAATATCTTGGTTTCTTAGTGCACCCATGACCTCCATTTATAGTATTTCTTCAAGGCAATATTCAACTAGTTCTTGGTGTAAACAAGGGGCCCTTTAGGGCACCCTTTGGTCATTGACCAGCCCCCCATTCGGATTTAGCTCAGATCTGAAGGTCAAATCAAGTTGGGAGTTGGTCCATAAGTGGTTGAGGGGTCGAAAAGAAACATAAATGCGTCGTTCACAGGAGTGCGTCTCTTTTCTCGTACACAGTCGCGACACATTGTGCACTCTACGGGCTTCTTTGGCCCGTGCACTATGCGCGCGCTTCCTTTAGTGAGTTTGCGCATGCCAATTTTTGTCCAATTGTATAGTTTTTGCCTTTTGGAAATGCATTTTGGTGCTGCAGGTGAACTAATAGTTGTTTGGAATTGTTGTACTTATGTAACCATTTGTGTGCAATGTTGCAGACGAAATTTCAGTGATAACACATGTCTCAAAGCATATCTGGATACTTTGTTGCACAAAACCAAATTATTCAGCTACGACCATCCAATTTCTTAATATTTTCTGGCTTGTAATATATTTTGGCCATGAAAAATTCTATATAATCACAACCATGGATCAAGAAAAACAAATGTTCATGTTTCTAACTCCCTTTTATTCTATTCCTTTGATTCTCATTTACTGTATGTACATATTACTTGTTCTCCCTTGCATACCAACTTACAATCATGTTCAGTGTATTTTGTGTGTTCCCACATTGAAACAAACATAATAACTGGAGAATACGAAGGACTCTTTACCACAAATGTAGAAGAGGAGATACACAGGTGCATGTTTCTATTCTTATTTCATATTCCATTGTTTTGCATTTCATTTATTGTCTGTATATTTGTTCTACTGCTTTGCACCTAATTTATTGTATGTAGATACTATGTATCTTCCTACATAATAACTTATCTTCATGTCAATTGTATTTTATGTGCTGCTACATTGAAATAAATAGAACTGTATTTATTTTTTTACATGTCTTCCTACATACCAACTTACCTTCATGTCCATTGTATTTTTTGCATTACTACATTGAAACAAACAAAATAACTGGAGAAGACAAGGGACTCTTTACCACAAATGTAGAAGAGGAGATACAAAGGTGCATGCTTCTACTCTTATTTCATATTCCATTGTTTTGTAATTCATTTATTGTTTGTATATTTGTTCTACTGCTTTGCACCTAATTTATTGTATGTAGATACTACGTATCTTCCTACATAATAACTTATCTTCATGTCAATTGTATTCTTTGTGCTGCTACATTGAAATAAATAGAACTGCAGTTATTTTTACATGGCCTTCTACATACTAACTTACCTTCATGTCCACTATATTTTCTGCATGGCTACATTGAAAGAAACATATTAGTTGGACAAGAGGATGAAATCTTATATGCCACAGCAGAGGAGGCTGATGTACAATCTTCAAAAAGGTATACCAATTGTGATAGTAAATCAAACACACAAAACGAGTAGGTGGATATAATATTGGACTGGAAAATGATGATTTGGCAACAATGGGCTTTTGTTGAGACTTCCCTCTTTCGAACATTTCCCTCCCCATTTCTATTTCCCCACTCTCTATTTTCCCCTTTTTCCCCTCTTCTATACTTAATCAAATTCCCCTTTCTTTTTCCCCTCTACTTTCGCTTTCTGGTTGATTTGCTTAGTTGTTTTTCTGAAAATGTCTAGGTGCATGGGTCGGTGGACTCACAGGTTCACATTTATACTCATGCTTCTATATCATGAGTTTGATCGACGACTTCCTCATTCCATACTTAACCACTTTTTCGATCGCGGGTTCCCGGGTTGGCGGGCTCAGGATTGTGTCTCTAGTTTCGGGGGTTCCGCAATATACAAATTGACCACCAGACTCCCCCATCATGCCTTCTTCCATGTTACACATTTTTGAAGTAAAAAATTCCGAGGCATACAATTTGACCATCGGGTCCTCATGTTTCCTAAGTATCCCTTGACACCCTATTTCATATTCCATCTCCTTCGATCCTGTATGTGACATTTAGAAAAATTATGGACAATATACAATGCATATGCTTATTTAGCCCTTCTGATGTTCATGTACGCATGCTTGCATCAAAAAAAGTTGGACTAGTGACATGGGCATGAGCAGTCAATCATCGCAAACATCAACAAAATGACAAGGCCAAAGGTAAAGATTCATACATTTTTCTCCTGATATGTTTACCAAACAAATATCCCGAGCTATTTATTCATCTATGCCATGATAAATATGTTGATGTCATCTGCAACACATACTTTGAAGTTCACAAGAAGTATCGATGAGCGTAAGTGAGATGCCAAACATAGTGCAAGTTCCGTAGACTAAGAGGTTTGGTTACAAAACTCTGGCCTCCATACTTCATCCAAGTTGTGCGACTACTTGTACATTTATGCCAGGAGAAAAAGAAAACAAAAAAATAATGCAGACTACCATTCACATTACTTTTCTTGTTCAAAAAATGTCACCAGGTCTAAACTTATAACACCTAATATACTATCGATAGAAGGCTTGAACAGCCGCCGAATTGGACAAGTGTTCATCGAGGACACAATGGTCATGTATAACACCTACTTGGACAAGGCAAACAAAACTAGATGCATTGTGCATGCTAACATGATAGACAACGAAGCCATGATGATAGTTACATTGACTATCCCTACACAACTTGTCCAAAAACATGCATAAAAGATCTTTCCAGGTAATGAGATATCCATTACAAATTTTAATATATTGCCTAGAATAGTATATGACCATGGTGATTGTGATCGGATTATATCGCTCAACGAAACAAGTATTGTGGAAAAAATTCCCGCGATTTGTTCAGAATATCGTTTCGTACTGGACACAACAATCAACCAACTTGCACAAAGCAATGACACTTACCCAATCAAAACCATTGGTGCATTTGTCACACTCGCGAGAAAACTTGGCTCGCAATACATTCTCCATATAAAAGATGGAGAGTCAGACAACGACAAGGCAATGGTACCGTTCTCCATATCCGGTTTTATCCTTTACTTTCACATGTCCATATATCTCGGTTATGTTACACAACTATTGCACTGTTCCATGCTGTAACTGCAATTGTTCGACACCTATTCAAATTTGTTTTCCTCAATGGAACAACAATTGCATAAAGGGCAATTTCCACTTGTGCTCTTCAAAAATATAACAAAGAAAAGAGATGTTAAAGAGAGGATTTTTCACACAACCCAAGCAACAATTGTAATAGAATTGTGAACAAACATAGTACAAGATCTCAAGAAACTAACTAGCTCGACAACTGTTGTGTGTATACATCTACAATTCCATCCACACTTTGCTCATAAAAATTGCCTTCACCAATTTTTTGCATCTTTCTTTGTTGTGAAGTTGTATATTATATTGTTCAATATATTAACTATTGTGCTCACATGCCCAGGTTGAGGGTGTTTTGGTTGCAGCGAATGCGTACTCAACCCCCTTCGAGCCTTTATGTGCCAATTGTAACTCTGCTGCTTTTGCCTCTGCTTTCATAAATGATGGTACAATTGATTGTCTATGATGTAGTAAAAAATGACCTTACATATATAGACATTGCCTCAACACTGCCATCTGAACTGTCAACAACACAATCGTACATTGTACAATTATACAACCTTTGTTACAATATGTGTTTCCTGAGCTAGCAAAATTTCCATATGAAGTATACCTACAAAAAAAGGCAAACAATGTCTATGTGCTACACGACTTTTAGATTCATAGAAAATTTACATTAAATGAGGACAATGCCATACTACATCTTGACTGAATAAAAAAAAATAAAAAATCATATCAAGCGTTGGCAGGAAACGAAATAATATCATGTGTATTTGTCCATGCTACCCAATGAGGATATGGATAGAGTTTTGCAGTGCCATGGCAAATTGAACAGGAAGCGCATAAGATTGTTCAGTCCAGGAATGAGAAGCATGAGGACAAACCCCATACAAAGTATCCAACTGTGAATAAATCAGGTCCATCCTTTGAACAGTCAAAATGGATTCCTCCTCTGAACGAAACCATCAGGCATTTCCAATAATATTGGAAATTTGGCATTGTTAGAACTGATAATAATAGAACATAGTACTATCAGAAGCAAATGTTCATAGTGATCTTGCTTCATGGTAAAATAGTAATCGGCAAGTTTCTTGGTGCCCATTTGGGGATTTGGTTATAGCTGGGATACAATGCCCAATCTCCGTTGGTTTTGTGTTGTCTTGTGTTTGGCTTACTTTTGTTCATGTGCTTTCGTGTTGTAGTTCAGGGTTCTCATGGGCTCGGTTATTTTCTCATGGGAACATATCCCACATGTAAGAGAAAACCAATGCCATGTGTGTTTTTTTGATATCAAATTGTTTGATGCATAAGTTGATGCATAGTGCTCTATGGACCCTTGTGGGATCTCCCTTGGTGCTTTCTGTGTTCATGCGTTGCCTTGTGCCTCGACTTTCAATACATTTGGTGTTTACTTGGCTCTTGGTTGTATGCTTGGTTCTGGAAAATTAATGATACATTCAGGATCTTAGCGGTTTTTCTATGATCTTAAAGAATATACAGGACCTGCTTTGCCTTTTGATGTAAGCTCTGTGAAGCAAATGTAATATGTAGCTCATTTTAGCACTTTTACTTTATCGATGAAATTACCAAAATTCATCTTCAAAAATATTTTGAAATAAAAGGATATATGCTATGTGAAGTCCAATTGAACTATCATATCAACCACATAAAATTAAAATTAAAATTCGTCGTTGTTATACTTATGGTGAAGTTGACAGTACAATAATTTAAATTGAACATCCCAAAATTGATTTTCCTATAGCTTTTCAATGCTTCTCTTATGCAAACACATCCTGGAAAGTATAAGCATGACTCACTTTATTTATTCCTTGATTTAAGAGCCCGTTCACCTGTTTAATGGACTTCATAGTTACTGTTAAGACCATCAATGGGGCTTTGTTAACACCAATTCCTGCTTTTGAAAATTGCCCTCCCCTTTCTTTTTTCCCTTTGCTTTGCCTTTCTGGTTACTTAGTCGTTTTTCAGAAAATGTCTAGGTGCGCGGGTTGGTGGATTCACGTGTTCAGATTTCCACTGATGCTTTTATATCATGAGTCTGACCGACCGCTTCCTCGTTCCGTCTTCAACAACTTTTTGGATCACGGGTTCCCGGGTAGTCGGGCTCAACATTGCGTTTCCATTGTTCTATCACCTGCAAACAACACCCAGACTTCCCCAATCTACAAATTGACAACCAAATTCCCCTTTTTTTTTCTCCTTTACTTTCCCTTTCTAGTTACTTAGTTGTTTTTCTGAATATGTCTCATGCTTTTATATACAACACCCGAAGTTCCGCGATATACGAATTAACCACCGAAGTCCGTCATTATGCCATGTTCTGTGTTACACATTTTGCAATCAAAAGTTCAGAGACATACAATATAACCATCGGGCCCTCATGTCTCCTGAGTATAACTTGTGACCCTATTTTGAAGCTTGTCATTATGCCCTGTTCCGAATATGTCTCATGCTTTTATATCACGAGTTTGACCAACCGCTTCCCCATTCCATACTTGGCCACTATTTCCATCACTGGTTCTCAGCCAGGCTTGCTCAACATTGTGCTTCCATTGTTCCGCAACCTACAAACAACACCCAAAGTTCAGCGATATACAAATTGACCGCCGAAGTCCGTCATTATGCCTTGTTCCATGTTACACATTTTGCAGTCAAAATTTCAGAGACATATAATTTGACCATCGGGCCCTCACGTCTCCTAAGTATAACTTGTGACCCCGTTTTGAAGCCCAAACGACCGCTTCCCATTCTTGGCCATTTCTTGGAATCTCTTTCACAGGTTGTCGGGTTCACGAAAAGCCCAATGCTTAATCACTCTTCACCATCCCTGCCACCTTCACACTTCTTTCTAGATATGCAATTATTAAGCTTTAGTGCTAATATCTCATACTCTAGGAACCGTTAAGATTGCCATTAATGTCTGAAAGGTTGGAGGAGATTTTTCATTAATACGAATTAAACCAAGATTTGTGGAGGGTTGTGTTATCCCTTCTGAGTGTTCATTTCAAGCATCATGGAATCTCTTTTGCGCGTTGTCCGGTTGGCGGCTTCATAAAATCTCCAATCCTTAATCGCTCTTCGTCGTCACCACCACCTTCGCACTTTTTTCTAAGTATGCAATTAGTAAGCTTTAATGGTAACAACTCATTATGCACGAACCATATAGATTGTCATTGATCAACGAAAGGCTCGAGGAGATCTCCCATTGATACGCATTAAACCAAGATTTGCGGAGGGTTATATTATCCCTTCCAAATGTTCATTTCAAACATCATCTGGAGCAAACAAACATTCTCGTTAACTAGAAGTTCCAGTGGTCCAGGGCATATTCTTACGACTCATCACCTTCCGCCCAGAAGAAAAAAAGAAGATGGTCCCTTGGTGCACCAAGAGATATATTTCAAGCCAAAGAATTCCAAGACAAGCCCCCTTGCTTAGACAACTCGCCCGCTTGTGTTAATGGTTGACGCAGAGGTTGATGTTGTCGATTTCGAGCTGGAAGAAGATGATCTGATGAACGATGATACGATGATGGATGATGGCAATGCAGATATTGCTCCCACTCCTACGCCCAAATTGAAATCAACCATAACGGAGGGCACTTCCCGGCTCGATGATGGCAACCCTGACAAGACCAAAGGAAGGGGTTTCAGAAAAGAAACCGATGTCGAACGCAATAGCTACTTTGCAGCTCGAGAGTTCGAGTCTCTTGGTTTGGATGGCGGTCCTCGCCCTCAGAGATGTATCCTTTCCTTTAATTTTTAGAGTTTTGGATTAGGTTTGGATTTGTCCCTGGTGTAGCATGTGTCCCTGAAGTCTTTGAAAGTAAGGAAATGGTCTCTTGATGTGCCCAAAGATATATTTCAAGCCAAATAATTCTTCAATTGTGGGACCACTCTCCTGTTTTCTGGATATACAATTAACATCTTAGGGGGTGAGGACTAGAACTCCTTGTGGTGCAAGGCATATTCCTACTACTCATCTCCTTCCACCCATAATGGAGTAATTTGGACCTCTAGAATTGCTTGTGTAACCTGTGTCCTTGAAGTCTTTGCCTGTAAAGAGGGGGTCTCTTGGTCCCCTTCCGCCCAGAATGAAGTATTTTGGACCTCTCGAATTGCTCGTGGAGGTTGTGTCCTTGAAGTCTTTGACTATAAGGAGGTGGTCTCTTGGTGTGCCCTCACTTTTAGTTTCAGGCTCTTCCGCTTTCCCTTCAACATTTTTTCTCTTCTTCCTCACGAGAAGCTTGTGAGAACTATGAATTTTACCGCAAGGAGGGTTCTTATCTCCTCCTGCGTTTGAAGAATTCTTAGTTTCTTTCTTACTGGGGTGGGCTGTTGGAGTGATGCTGCAGGTTGTCGTACTCTTGGCAGTGGTGGCCGCGGATTGGAAACTCTTCTCACCGGGCCTTTCCCTTATTATTTGTACAATTCAATGGTGCTTTGCAATGTCTCTAGGTCGCCAATGTCAGGAGCATGTGTGTTGTTGACATGTTTCAAGACAAAGAATTATTCCACTGCGGAACTACTCTCCTGTTTCTTTGTCACCTCAGGTAATCCGCAAGATATTGAGATTGCAGCAGCCAACGTTGACCTTCCGAGGAGAAGACTGCAAGGTATTCCTAAAAAAGCATGGTAATCAGTTTTGTATGCATGTTCAAGAGCTTGTCGATGGCTCCTACATGTTGTCACACTAGAGGAACAACACATAATTGTATGGATGTTTTTTTTTTTTTTTGTAACTCCTGTACATTTATTTATGACAAATATGTTCAATGATTCGGTGCAAAGAACTCAGTCCAATGTATATGGATAAATATATACTGCCCACTATTTTTTTATTTTATAGATTTACTATTAAAAAAATTTCCTTCGAATCTTGGTTGGTGCTTCTTTGCTGGATTTAACACCTCTTCTCATTTGCATGGTTCGATAGTCTCGTAATTCTTGAATATTGCATTAGCTCAAGTAATTTGATCTAATTTGGAGCATTGAACAATTATATGACAATGCATTGTGTCGATCCCATGATGCTTCTATGGAAACATATGCAAATTTCAGATAGTTTCAAACCAACATTCAATTCTATTCGTAATGCATATAGAACATAGCAACACTAATTCACGATGAGGGAGTTGGGGCCCCGCCCAAGAAGTTTCGTTTTCATCTCAACCTTACTAAGCAAACAATCTCTTATTTCCCCTTCGCTTCCTTGATTCCTTTATTCCAAAAGGAAACATTTTATTAGTTGTCCATCCCCTGGCCTCTATTTGAGCACTTTTACTTTATTAATGAAATTACCAAATTTCTTCTTCGCGAATATTTAAAAAAAAATATGATATATGGTAGCTGAAGTCAAATGGGGCTACGAAATCAACCACAATATTAAAATTCAAGTTCATCATTGTTATACTTACGGTCAAGTTGACAATACAATAAGTTTATTTCTAGATATGTAATTATTAAGCTTTAATGCTAACAACCCATCATGCAAGAAGTTTAATACTTAAAATAATATGTCAAGGCATTGGAGAATGTATCAAGAACATAATTACTCCCACAAGTTGCAATAAAAACAAATCTTCAACAAAGCATTTGCTCACACCCTTTTTAATGGTACAGGGACAATAGAAAATGAGTAAGTGGATAAAATATTGGACTAGAAAATGATGGTTTTGCAACAATGGGGCTTGTTTGAGACCAATTCTCACTTACGAAAATTTCCCTCTGCTTTTCTATTTTCCCACTCTCTTTTATCCTCTTATTTTCCCTCTTCTATACTTAACCAAATTCCCCTTTCTTTTTCCCCTCTACTTCCTCTTTCTGGTTACTTAGTTGTTTTTCTGAAAATGTCTAGCTGCGCGGGTTGGTGGACTCACGGGTTCACATTTGCACTCATGCTTTTATATCACGATTCTGACTGACCGCTTCCCCATTCCATACCTAGCCACTTTTTCGATCATAGATTCTCAAGCAGGCCGTCTCTAGATTGCACTTCCATTGTTTCGTGACCTGCAAACAACACCTGGACTTCTGCAATATACAAATTGAATTCCGGACTCCCACATCATCCCCTCTTCCATGTTACAAATTCTGCACTAAAAAGTTTCAAGACATACAATTTGACCGTCAGGGCCTCACGTCTCCTCGGGAACCGTTTTCACCCTATTTTGAAGCTCATCCGACCGCTTTCCATACTTGGCCATTTCTTGGAATCTCTTTCGTGGATCGTCGGGTTGGCGGGTTCAGGAAATATCCAATTCCTAGTCGTTGCTTCCTGTGCTCGCAACCTTCACACTTCTTTCCAAATATGCAATAACCGAGGTTTAATGCTAACAGTTCATCATTCAACAACCATAAAGATTGCCATTAATAAGAAAAAGGCTCGAGGAGACAATCACACTGACTATCCCTATATAACTTGTCTATAAACATGCATAAAAGATCTTACCATGCAATGGGATATCTATTACTGATTTTAATATATTATCCCTTCTTTTCCCTCTTCTATACATAACCAAATTCCCATTTCTTTTTCCCCTCTACTTTCTCTTTCTAGTTACTTAGTCATTTTTAAAAAAAATGTCTAACTGCGCGGGTTGGCGGAGTCACAGGTTCACATTTGCACTCATGCTTTTATATCATGACTCTGACCGACCGCTTCCCCATTCCATACCTAGCCACTTTTTTGATCGCGGATTCCCAGGCAGGCGAGCTCTATATTGCACTTCCATTGTTCCATGACCTACAAACAATACCCGAACTTCCACGATACACAAATTTACTGCCGGACTCCCACATCATCCCCTCTTCTGTGTTACACATTTTGCACTCAAAAGTTTCGAGACATACAATTTGACCGTCGAGGCCTCACGTCTCTTGGGGAACCCTTGTCACCCCATTTTGAAGCCCATTCGTCTGCTTTCCATGCTTGGCCATTTCTTGGAATCTCTTTTGTGGATCGTTAGGTTGGCGAGTTCAGAAAATGTCCAATTCCTAATCACTGTTTCCTGTGCCCGCGACCTTCACACTTCTTTCCAAGTATGCAATAACCGAAGTTTAATGCTATCAACTCACCATGAAACAACCATAAAGATTACCATTAATGAGTAAAATCCTCGAGTAGACAGTCACACTGACTATGCCTACACATCTTGTCTAGAAACATGCAGAAAAGATCCTGCCAAGTAATGGGATATCTAATGCAAATTTCAATATATTAGCGAAAACGAGTCCCATCGACCGTTTCCCTATTCCATACTTAGCCACTTTTTCGATTGCGGGTTCCCGGACAGGCGGGCTCGATATTGTGCTTTATTGTTCCACGACCTGCAAACAACACCCGAAATTTCGAAGTATACATGCAGAAAAGATCTTGCTAGGTAATGAGATATCTATTTCAAATTTCAATATATTAGCGAAAACGAGTCCGATCGACCGTTTCCCTATTCCATACTTAGCCACTTTTTCGATTGCGGGTTCCCGAACAGGTGGGCTCAAGATTGCGCTTCCATTGTTACGCGACCTGCAAACAACACCCGAAATTCCGTGATATACAAACTGACCGTTGGACTGCCCCATCATGCCCTCTTCCGTTTTATGCATTTTTTACTCAAAATTTCTGAGACATACAATTTGACTGTCGAGCCCTCACCTCTCCTAAGTATCCCTTGTAACCCTATTTTGAAGCTCGTCCGACTGCTTTTCATACTTGGCCATTCCTTACTTGCTCTTCCCTGTCCTCGCCACCTTCGCACTTGTTTATAATAAAAAATTGTTTATAAAAACATTATATACACACACACACATACACACACATTATTTATAAAAATATTGTTATACTGTAAAGATTGTCATTAATGAGTAAAAGCTTCGAGGAGACAGTCACACTGACTATCCCTACACAACTTGTCCAGAAACATGCCGAAAAGATCCTGCTAGGTAATGGGATATCTATTACAAATTTCAATATATTAGCGAAAACGAGTCCGACCGATCGTTTCCCTATTCCATACTTAGCCACTTTTTCGATTGCGGGTTCCTAGACAAGCGGGCTCAAGATTGTGCTTCCATTGTTCTGCGACCTACAAACAACACCCAGAATTCCACGATATACATGCAGAAAAGATCTTGCTAGGTAATGAGATATCTATTATAAATTTCAATATATTAGCGAAAACGAATCTAACCGACCGTTTCCCTATTCCATACTTAGCCACTTTTTCGATTGCGGGTTCCCGAACAGGTGGGCTCAAGATTGCGCTTCCATTGTTCTGTGACCTGCAAACAACACCCAGAATTCCGCGATATACAAACTGACCGCTGGACTGCCCCATCATGCCCTCTTCTGTTTTACACATTTTTCACTCAAAATTTCCGAGACATACAATTTGACCATCGGGACCTCACCTCTCCCGAGTATCCCTTGTAACCCTATTTTGAAGCCCGTCCGACCGTTTTTCATACTTGGCCATTCCTTACTTGCTCTTCCCCATCCCCGCCACCTTCGCACTTGTTTATATCCAATTCCTAGTCGCTGCTTCATGTGCCCGCCACCTTCACACTTCTTTCCAGGTATGCAATAACTGAGGTTTAATGCTAACAGTTCATCATTCAACAACCATAAAGATTGCCATTAATGAGCAAAAGGATCGAGGAGACAATCACACTGACTATCCCTATATAACTTGTCTAGAAACATGCAGAAAAGATCTTTCCAGGTAATGGGATATCTATTACATATTTTAATATATTATCCCTTCTTTTCCCTCTTCTATACTTAACCAAATTCCCGTTTCTTTTTCCCCTCTACTTTCTCTTTCTAGTTACTTAGTCGTTTTTTCTGAAAATGTCTAACTGCGCGGGTTGGCTGAGTCACAGGTTCACATTTGCACTCATTCTTTTATATCGCGACTCTGACCGACCGCTTCCCCATTCCATACCTAACCACTTTTCCGATCGCGGATTCTTGGGCATGCGGGCTCCAGATTGCACTTCCATTGTTCTGTGACCTACAAACAACACCCGAACTTCCGCGATAGACAAATTTATTGCCGAACTCCCACATCATCCCCTCTTTTGTGTTACACATTTTGCACTCAAAAGTTTCGAGACATACAATTTGACCGTCGGGGCCTCACGTCTCTTGGGGAACCCTTGTCACCCCATTTTGAAGCCCGTTTGTCTGCTTTCCATACTTGGCCATTTCTTGGAATATCTTTTGTGGATCGTCGGGTTGGCGGGTTCACAAAATATCCAATTCCTAATCATTGTTTCCTGTGCCAGCCACCTTCGCACTTCTTTCCAAGTATGCAATAACTGAGGTTTAATGCTAACAAATCACCATGCAACAACCATAAAGATTGCCATTAATGAGTAAAATCCTCGAGGAGACAGTCACACTGACTATCCCTACACAACTTGTCCAGAAACATGCAGAAAAGATCCAGCCAGGTAATGGGATATCTATTACAAATTTCAATATATTAGCGAAAACGAGTTCGACCGACTGTTTCCCTATTCTATACTTAACCACTTTTTCGATTGCGGGTTCCCGGACAGACGAGCTCAATATTGCACTTCCATTGTTCTGCGACCTGCAAACAACACCCGAAATTCCGAGATATACATGTAGAAAAGATCTTGCTAGGTAATGAGATATCTGTTTCAAATTTCAATATATTAGTGAAAACGAGTCCGACCGACCGTTTCCCTATTCCATACTTAGCCACTTTTTCGATTGCGGGTTCCCGAACAGGTGGGCTCAAGATTGTGCTTCCGTTGTTCCGCGACCTACAGACAACACCCAAAATTCTGCGATGTACAAACTAACTGTTGGACTGCCCCATCATGCCCTCTTCCATTTTACGCATTTTTCACTCAAAATTTCTGAGACATACAATTTGACCGTCGAGCCCTCACCTCTCCCGAGTATCCATTGTAACCCTATTTTGGAGCCCGTCCGACCACTTTTCATACTTGGCCATTCCTTACTTGCTCTTCCCCATCCTCATGTAATATACAAGATATAAAAAGTATGCAAAACATAAATAAAATGCTAGAAATGGCAGAATAACAGTAATATAACCAGCATAATCTCCACAATAACACATAAATGATATAAGAATAACAATAGAAATAACACTTTGATTCAGAAAGCAATGTTCACGGGCCTCTTCGAGGGGGCAACCTCCAGTCAAGTAGCGCTCTGTTACAATAATCTTTAAGCTAGGGTTTTCATACCCTCGACCCTTATTTATACTAAATATGTCTATCAAGAGAAGCATCTAGAGGAAGATCCTTCTAGAAGCGGAAGCTTCTATTAGGTCTTCTTACATCCACCTTATTCTATTTTATTGAAAGGCCTTATTAATATTGACCTTTATTACATCTGAATATATTGATCTACCTATGTGCAGGTTAGGAACCTAACATGTCCACCCCCTTAAAAACAACCTTGTCCTCAAGGCTAGAGATGTGGAAACTGCTACAGAATAGTAGCTTGTTCCCAAGTGGCATCTGCTGGAGTTGTATCTTTCCATTGGACTATCACTTCCTTGATGGTTCTCTGACACAGGCGATGCTCACACTGGTCCAAAACTTCTTCTGGCTGTAGCCAAATGGATCCTTCTTCAGCTAACTCGGGAAGGTTGGTTTGAATTTGGCATCTAGTTCCAATCACCTTCTTTAAGCATGAAACATGAAAAATAGGATGTAGCTTAGACTAACTGGGCATAGCTAACTGATAGGCGATTTGTCCCACATGCTTGAGAACTGTATAAGGACCATAAAATTTGGGCGCTAGCTTCTGACAATGCTCGGCCTTGAGGGAAGTTTGCTTGTATGGTTGCAGTCACATAAACACTTGATCCCCTTCTGCAAATTGACGTTCAGAGCGACCTTTATCTGCTTGTTGCTTCATACGATTCTGTGCCATGACCAAGTTCTCTTTAAGGGTACGAAGAATATCCTCTCGAACTGTAAGTGTTTGGTCAACCGCCTGGACCTTCGAGGTACCCGGTAAGTATGAGAGAATTGAAGGTGGCTTCTGTCCATATACCGCTTCAAAAGGAGTCATGCGTGTAGATGTATGGTAGGAAGTGTTGTACCACCATTCAGCTAGGGGTAACCATTGAGCCCACTGATTTTTCTTTTCAAAGGCAAAACACCTCAGATATGTTTCCAAACACTTGTTAACAACTATCGTTTGATCATCAGTCTGGGGATGATAAGCTGTGCTGAGATGCAATTGGGTGCCCTATAGCTTAAACAGTTCTTGCCAAAAATTGCTTGTGAAAGTTGGGTCACGATCATAAACAATAGAGTGCGACATGCCATGAAGCTTAAAGACCTGGTCCATGAAAATTTGAGCCACCGTGGATGTAGTGAATGGGTGTTGAAGAGCGCAGAAATGAGCATACTTGGAAAGGTGATCCACAACCACCATTATGACTGATTTATTTCTCGATTTGGGTAAGCCGGTAATAAAGTCCATAGAGATATCCTTCCAAATAGCAGGTGGAATCGGAAGCGGTTGTAGTGTGCCCAGAGATTTGACTGTTTCTCCCTTGTCGCGTTGACACACCTCACATTCAGTGATAAAATTACGGATGTCCTGTTTCATACCATCTCAGGAAAAAGAACATTTGACCCTGTCATAGGTTTTGGTGAACCTGGAGTGCCCCGCTGTGGGTGTAGCATGAAGCTCAGAAAGTACCGTGGATTTAAGCTTTGATTGTTTTCTTAAATACAAATGGCCTTTGTATCGAAGCTCATCCTAGAGCCAAGAGTACCCTGGGGGAGCTGGAGCATTGGTTTGCAATTGCTGGATCAGATGCGAACTTTTGGGATCTTGTAGCCATTCTTGGTGCACAACTTGGAGCCAATCTGGTACAATGAAGGAAAGAGAAAAAATGGATCCTTCTTCTTCATATTTTCGAGACAGTGCATCTGCCACTACATTGTCTTTTCCCTTCTTGTAACTGATCTCATAATCATATCCAAAGAGCTTAGTCACCCATTTTTGTTGCTCCGGGGAGGAAATGTGTTGTTCCAGAAAGTACTTGAGGCTTTGATGGCCTGTCTTAATTTGGAAACGTTGCCCCAAGAGATAAGGGCGCCACAGATCAACTG
>JASDQU010243801.1:0-22197 GCA_032191745.1 Picea mariana | reverse complement strand
ATATATTCTCTAAGTCCCACATTTGAACTATACACGTGATAGGAAAAACTTATAGAGGAGTACCACATCTATAAGAACATAGTAGGATTCAAAAAAAAAAATAGTTGTTTCTTTGCCACCACATATAGCTTTATTTGTCCCGACATATATAGAGACACACAAGCCAGATGATCTATTTAAAGAAGGGACTATGCAAATTGTACTTAACTCTAACCTGTTGGAAGTATACATAAATCATTATGAATGAATTTCATAAATACATTGAAGAGATAAAAAATGCAAGGTAGGAACAAAAATTTCGAACATAGCAAGTCAGACTACTGGTAAAAATAAAAACAAGATGGATTATACAAAACACGGTGTAATTAGAATGAAAATACTTTAAAAAACTAAATGGTTTCAATGCCAAAATTGCTCTAGGGGCCACGTGCCATTTCCTGCATGGATACCACCTGTGCTTCATGCTGTTTTCCACGTCTCCACTGCAGTTTCCATTTTCCTCCGCTACTTTTTCCCCATCCCTCTGCATTTATTCCCATTTCAACCTGATAGGGACTGCGCTGCCATGCAACACTTGTTTATTTTGCTATTTATGTTAAAATTATTAATCATTGTTTTGTTTTAAATATATTTATATGACAATTACAAACTTATTAACAATTTGTAAGACATAATTATCTCACAAGCTAATTTGAAAGACATAATTATCTGACAAGATAATATGTCAAATAATGACGTAATATAATTAAAACGAATGCATAATAACTTCAAATTACAAATTGTATGTTTAATTGTATTTGAAAGAAAATATAATGTAATTTCAAAATATGCATTCTAAATAATTTTCTAATTTAATTATATAAAAAATAAATTAACATATTTCCAAAAACTCTTCACTCTTCATATAATTATCCAAAACAAATTTCACAGATACATATGCAAGTTTCATACATTATTTAATGATATTGTGAAATGATAACATGTGTATAGCTTGAGTGGGCCTAATGGTTAAAAACATGTGTTTCCTCTTAAGAGGTCACAGGTTCAAATCCAAAGGGGGTAGGGTACGTACACCTATGTATACTTTAGTAGTCAAATCACTACGTGGAGGGGGTCTCTTGTCCCACAAACAAGGGGATCAGATCTCACACACCAATTTGGTGTTTGGCTTGGTTGTGACCTTAAAATTAGATTATTATAATTAAAACTCATGCATTTATTAAAAACTTGTTTACATATTTCCCTCGAGGAATGCTTGAATTATCTTATGCATGGGGCCTCGACCTCGCCACAAATAATAAAGTTGAGGCTTATGCCCTCCTAGAAGGTGCTTGAATTATCTTATGCATGGGGCCTCGACCTCGCCACAAATAATAAAGTTGAGGCTTATGCCCTCCTAGAAGGTGTTCTTCTTGTCAATTAGAAAATTATTACGCGGTTAAACATCGTGGGGGACTCCAAAAACATAATTCATCACTTTATCTCGAAATCATCACCTTAGGATGTCAGAATTATATCTATTCTCCAAAGAATAAGGTATGCTCTATCCTCCATTCACCATGTCCACTTTTATCACATTCGAAGGGAAAACAACGAGCTTGTCGATTGCCAAGCTAACATCGTAGCCTCCATGCAAATCGGAGCTTTGAAGGTTAATTGGGTCATCACCCTCGCCCCTATCCCATAACGTCACCATGCATTACATGGTGGGAATCGTCATGGCTTGGTTGGCTCCACGTTGGGTTCCCATGCTCATTTCAGGCCAGCCCTCATCTTCGCTACCTTGTCTTGGATATGAAACGTCCAACGCCCTTGAATGTTACAAGATTTGGTCATATCCAACCCACCATGCCTCTTATTCTATGCTTGTTTGGCATCTCTTTAAAGAACTATGTTTGGGTTGGGATCCTCGTTTCTTTGCTCAGAGGCCGACGAATCTTATCCTCTTCAACCTTCCCTCAGTTCAACTTGCAGTATTTGTTCTTCATGGAATTGCTGGCTCATAATACCTCTGGTGATTCGACATCTTCTTCTCGGATTAGCAACAATGGCCTCGCATCCCAGGTAGAAGCGATCTATGATATTTTGGTTCAAGAGAGACAACCTATGGGAAGATGATCAGATGAATTCGGTGCTCTCCAGAATCAAATTGTAGACCTCCAGTTTCAATGCATGGAGGCTCATACACCTCCTAGCCCCGGTGTCTTCCAAATGGCGTCCTCATCTCCGATGGTTGGCAACCTTCCTGATTGAAATAAAATGGCTCCAAAGGAAAAAATGTCTCAACAAGGTAATTTGGACCAACCTCCCCCAAGTAGTTGTAATGCAGTGCTTTTTTGTCTTTTTGCTTGGATCCTTCATCTGGATCAGAATCTCTACAAAGCCCATGGTTAGCAAGAATAAAATGTTCTATGTAATAGGCTAGGAAATCAATTAGAGTCGTGCATAATTGTTATATGTCATGAATATGGCTATGCCCCTATAACTCTTTCTACGTACTCCAATCACAATTTTTTGATAGTACAAATCTATCAACTTTTGTTTAAAAAAAACATTTTTTCATATTATTATTCATAATAATACATTATAATTGTCAAATCTCATGTATTCATTAAAAACTCGCTTTCAATATATAATAATTGTTATTAGTTAGAAGGAAGTTTACAGAAGTTTACAAGGTACGCTCTATTAGTACTCTAATAATTGGGAGAGGTGTATTATGTCCATTTTAAGAGGTGTATTATGTCCATTTTACTCTTTCTAATTGAATAATAATTTATAAATCAAAGTTTAAACTTATATTTTAACATAAATTCTATTAGTATTTGAATAATTGGAATAGGTGTAGTATGTTTATTTTTTATTTTTTAATTAAATAGTAATTTATAAATCAAAATTAATCAAAATTTGAACTTATATTTTAACAAGATAAATAATCAATTAAATTTTATAATTAAAATATATTTTTTTCACGGAGAGGAAAAATTTATAATATAGTAATGAGTATACATGTTGTGGTCCATCGAGGGAACAATTTCATAATGATAAAACTTTAAAAGTTTCTTTCCAACCTTTCTATCTTTACTATCTCCTTCATACCCTTTACAAAAACAAACTGACTATCTCATACATTTCTTTCCGTTCTCCATAATTCAAAAAAAAGAGGCTTGAAGCTTATAAAAAACAGAGAACCCTACAAACAAAGAGATTTCTCATCACATAATTTGTCCTCAAAAAATGCATGCATTATGAATGAACCAGGTTCTAGCTCCAGAGAGTCTTTTGATAATCCATCAACAATCTCATTTAGTCTCTTGTAGACACGTGTAAAGGATGTCCATTCAAATTCATTCATGGTATTTTGAATATGGGTTAAAAGGGGTCGAAACTTCACCACTTAGATTTTGACTTTGTTGTTGGCCCAATCAATGACAACCTGGGAGTCACCAAAGACCTATACCTTTCTCAAATTGAGCATGTTTGCACAATATAACAAAGTCCACATGGGGGAGAGCTTTATCTTCATATTTGTGCCTCGGCCTGGAGAGTAACGGATTTTGAAGAAGTGTTCCTTGGAAATGTAGAGGATGACCCCCACTCCACATAGTGAGGGTGTCCCTAACACGCCCCATCAAAAAATTCCCATGAGATTCCTTCTTTTAGATTAGGCACGACAAGGCATCTTACCTTGATTTTCTTCAGCTTGTTTTTAAACTTAGATTCCAACTTAGCAATAAGACTGGCAACCACCTTGGCTAGAATATCCACATTCTAAAAAATGGACAAGTTTCTGGCCCACCATATGAAGTACACAAACAAACCTAGCGTATATCCATAAACCTGAGCACTTTGCGGTTTTCTTCATTCAAATGGCCACTCCTCCAATGAGCTTGCAATCAGTTGAAATTTTAACATCTCGTAGACTATAATCCATACCTTGCAAGTGAACTGACAATTCACAAACATGTGTGATGTCGATTCCTCATCTGATTTGCCTAGGACACATCCACTTGGGCCCATCCAACCTCTCTTGATGCCCACCTCCCATGTGAGCAACTTTTTACTCAGTGCTAGCCAATAAACCATGATAACTTTGACATGGGAATTTATTTTCCAGACTTATTCCCACCACTGGAAGACAGGATCTTGAAAGATTGCTTCTGCCAACATGAGGCAGCCCAGTTTTACCATGTACGTCCCATTAATAGAATTCTTATCCCAAACCAGAGAGTATTTTTCATCTTCAATTAAAGTAATAAAATTTGATTTTAGAGACTCCACAAAAGCTTCCCATTTGCTGACTTTACCCCCTTCCAAGCCCAGATCGACATGTGATTTCCATAGAGGGTGCCCCATCTCATCGTTGATTTCCTGTTTAGCATCCCAAATAGAAAAAATTCCTAAGTTTTGGAGATTCGAAATGATCTCATATTAAAGTTTGAAAGAATTGTTCGCCCCTTCCCAAGGATCTTCACCTATTCAAATGCTTTTACGATTGCTAATTATCCATGGTAACCAGTCCCCAACTAGAGAAAAGGTGTCCATCATAGCCTTCCAGTCAATAGATCCATTGGCTACCGATTTAGTCGGGTCCCAAAACCATTCAACTATTGATCTTCTGGAAAAATATTTTTCTTCCATCACCCTACCCCATAACATAGAGTTATGAGCTAGTCTACAAAGAATCTTTACAGTGAGTGCCTTATTGAACCAAAAGATGTTTTTTACTCCCAAACCACCATATCTTTTAGGCATTGCAATCCATGACCACTTGATTAAAGGGATGCCTGAAGAATCCTTTTTACCTGACCATAGGAATTAGAAAACTATTTTTCTGATCTTTGAGAGGATTCCTTTTGGAATATTTGCAATAGAGGCCCAATATACATGATTGTTGCTTAGAATAGAATTTATAAAAACCAATCTCCCTCTTCTAGAGAGAGTTCTGAAAATCCAATTTGTCACCCTCGTCTGAATTTTCCTTGGCAGCCAAAGGAAATTTTGCTGGGACATGCCGTACTGTATGGATCCGTACAGGTCGTACAACAACATTCTTTAGGCACAAAAATCGAGGCAATCTTGGGCATAGTTTTCGAGGCAGCCCTTGAAGAATTTTCTGAAGGAGGATGGTCGTACAGAAGGCAAGGTACAATTGCCTGTTGTGGCACAAATTTCAAGGTGCCAACTTTCAACAAATCCGTACAGCTGTACGGACTGTGGCATGGTTTTCAAGACAGATTTGTGGGGGACAAATTTTGTGTTGTAAGAGGTATTTCTCTTGGCTGAAAAGTGTTATTGATGCTGTTATGAAATTTCCTGAAGCAAAATAATAGTATCTCTCTCTCTTGTTGGGTTTCCCCACATTGGGGTTTTCCCTGGCATTTGCCTAAATTTCTATGAGTTATGGGTTGTTGTCCACTGTGTATTTTCTGCTGCATATTTTGCTTAGCAATGTGTATTTCTTCTTATAGAAATTTCTGAATGTGGGTATGCATTTATGAAATTTATGAAGACAATTATCTCTAGGTTGCTAAGTGTTTGACGAAATGTGTGAATGAAATATTTATGATTTTGTCATTAAAAATCTACATGGTATCAGAGTTTGGGCTCTGAGTGACAATGGGCAGTGTGAATTTTGGGCAAAAGGGTGTGATAGTTTTCCTTGAGTTGTGACAGGGAATATGGTTGCAAGCATTAGATATGAGGATCGGTTGGATGGCATTTCCAACTACTTGCAGTGGAAGGTTCAGTTGTTATCTATTCTCAAGGAGAACAAGATTTATAGCTATGTCAACTCTGTTGTAGCAACTCATGCAGCAGATCCTATTGCTTTGGACTTGCATGAGGTCAAGGAAGCCAAAGCTTAGAGGATTATTCTGGATGGGGTGAAGGATCACCTTATCCCACACTTGGCTGAGAAAAAGACTGCCAAGGAGATGTGGGATGCACTTAAAAACTTGTTCGAGGCGAAGAACGAGAAACGAAAGATGGCCTTGAAGGATAAGTTGCATGATACCAAGATGGGTAAGGAGGAGAGTGTCTCTTCTTATCTTACCTGGGTGGCTCAAGTTAAAGATGAGCTGGCAGCTGCTGGAGAGGTCATTTTGGATTCTGAGTTGGTGAGGATAGCCTTCAATGGCTTCACCAAAGATTGGAAAGTCTTCGTGAAGTGTGTGGTGGGTTGTGAGCATCTACCAGATTGGAGCAGACTGTGGGATGATTTCACTCAGGAGGAGATCCGAGAAATATCTCAGAGCAGTGATTAGAAGACATACATAGTTGATGAGAATGTTGCTCTTGTGGCAAAGAGCAAGAAGAAAGGAAGTTCCGGAAGGGACTTGAGTAAAGTTAGATGCTTTTGTTGTAACCAGTTGGGGCACCTTGCCTCTCATTGTCTTGAGAGGAAGAAGAAGAAGAAGGAGTCAGAGGGGCCTGAGACAACTGCTACAACAGCCATAGAGGACTTTGCTTCAAAGTTCGATAGGGAATTTTCTTTGGTTACCCTAGTTTCTAGTGTCGACAGTGGAGGATTCGGAGGTGATGTCAGATGGATTATGGATAGCGGAGCCTCTAACCACATGATGGGAATCTGGCAAGTATCCCAGACTTCACAGAGATTGGTCCTGGCCGACAAGTGGTAAATGAAGGTGGTATGGTGAGAGCTGTACGTGGAGTTGGGAATGTTAGATTCCAACTCGAGTTTGAGGGACTCTTGGAGATTGATGGAGTTCTCTTTGTTCCAGGGTTGAGTGTTAACTTGCTCTCAGTTTCAGCCTTGGAGGATGTAGGATATTGTGTATTGTTCAAGAGGGAACATGTCTTTATCTACAGAGAGGGAGTGGACTCGGTAGAGCTACAACTGATCGGTAACTGGGTGAATAGGTTGTATATGTTGAGAGGACATCCTTTGATGTATGATTCAACGTCAGATGAGGAGCATGAGGAGGCTTCTGAGACTGTGATGGCACCAAGGTATCAGTCTTGCATTCTGAGAGAAGAGAGCGAGTCTCTTCTGAGCACTGGCAGAAGGCTCAGCCAGGTTTATCGAACCAATGCTCAAGATGAAGTGAGCTCAGGGTTCCAAGAGGTTGCCAGGAGAAGATCTTCTAGTTCGAGTTCTGTGCAGGTGTTGTAGATGGCTCTAGGTTTAGAGGGAGCTCCTACAGAGCACATTGTGATGGGACCAGACGATGGAGATGGCAGCGAGTACATCCCTCGTTAAGAGGGAGTGTTGAAATGTAACAAGGGATGTCCTCATTCATGTTTTTGTGTTTTGTCATGGGGAGGACATAAAGTCATATTTCCTAGACATGTTTTATTTGTAAAGTGACTTTTTAAATAAAGTGATTTTATAAAGAGAATGTACTTTACAACTTAAAGTGATTTTAAGTTGTGGGACCCAAAAAGTATTTAATGAGCATTTATTACTTATTTTGTAATTAATGAGGAGCATTAAATATGAGCCCTCAGATTAGACTTATGATAGCCATTAGATTGAGTTGGTTATGTAAGTTAGGGTTTCTTGGGAAAAGAGAAGAGTACATGTACATGCTTAGGGATGTGAGAAGAACACACCGGAGAAGACAAGAAGAGTTGAGTTGAGAGATTGCTTGAGAGAGGAAAGTGAGTATCAAGAAGGGCATGATTCCCAAGAGAGCTAGGGCACAAATCCTAAGGAGGCATTTTCTGTTTTGATTTGCTGTAGTGATATTTGCTGGGACATGCCGTACTGTACGGATCCGTACAGGTCGTACAACAACATTCTTGAGGCATGAAAATCGAGGCAAGCTTGGGCACAGTTTTCGAGGCATCCCTTGAAGAATTTTCTAAAGGAGGGCAGTCGTACAAAAGGCAAGGTACAACTGCCTATTGTGGCATGAATTTCAAGGTGCCAACTTTCAGCAAATCTGTACAGCTGTATGGACTGTGGCACGATTTTCAAGACAGATTTGTGGGGGACAAATTTTGTGTTGTAAGAGGTATTTCTCTTGCTAAAAAGTGTTATTGATTTTGTTTTGAACTTTCTTGAAGAAAAATAATAATATCTCTCTCTCTCGTTGGGTTTCCCCACATTGGGGTTTTCCCTGACATTTGCCTAAATTTCTGTGAGTTATGGGTTGCAGTCCACTATGTATTTTCCGCTGCATATTTTGCTTAGCAATGTGTATTTTTGCTTATAGAAATTTCTGAATGTGGGTATGCATTTTTGAAATTTATGAAGACAGTGATCTCTAGGTTGCTAAGTGTTTGACGAAATGTGTGAATGAAATATTTCTAAATTTGTCATTAAAAATCTACATTTTGGGGCCCAAAACAATGGTTTTTTGGCTCACAACATTTGAACTATAGACAGAGTTAGAGTTTGATGACATAATGTGTATTTCTCGAAAAGACCTTTCCAACGGGATATCACGTGCCTAGAATGAAGGTCGTATGCAAAAGTTATGACCCCGGGAAGTTGAGGTACCAACTTACCCATAGGGGCCCACATAACTTTTGGCATTTCATCTCCTAGGGTTAGGTTTTTGGATGTCTAGGGTTTTGGCATTCATGAGTAATGTTAAAAAGGCCTCTGAAGCCTCATTGTAATCATTTTGCTCAGATGAATGTGCATAGCAGCCACATCTCTTCTCAGAGATAGCTACCACCATTCGAACAAGTGTTTCAGTTCTACAATTTTAGCCTATTCCATTTATTCAATAGAAGATATTGTTCACTTGATATATGTGTTGTTCTTCATATCTCTATGTTTATTTTATTCAGTCTGTTAATCTGTTCGTTCTGCTCCTAAATCCAGATCAGTGGTATCAGAGCGATATACTCTTCATTTATTTTTCTTCATGCATGTCCTCGACAAGATATGGGTACAAGAGGTTGGGACTCGAACCAATCGAATCGTTGCAAGATCGGTCACGCCGACCTTGACAAAAAACCATGGGAAATGAAAAGAAAGATGATGGAGCAGGAGATCCTTTTAAAATTTTGCTCGAGTAAGCCCTTGTGCGACAAAGGAACGAAATGATGGACAACTTTGCGTAGATCCTTCGGCAACTGCCCACAGGAGAAGCATCTTCATCAAGCGGCCATGCAACCCCCTTCAAGGTACATGTAAATTTTGATATTCCATTATTTGAAGGACTGATAGATGCGGATGTTGTAGATAAGTGGTTGAATCTGCTCGAAGGGTATTTTTCGGTCCACAATTTTTCTGATAGGGAAAAGATTACTTTTGCACTCCTCAAGGCCACCCCCATGTTAAGGACTGGTGGGACACTTACTCTGAGCAAAGGGCCATAGAAAAATATTCAATATTTGTGGTTTCCCCTACACAGGATTCCTTCCGGGATGCCATTAAAGAACATTACTACCCTGTTGGAAGCTACGAGGACCAGTACACCAAATGGACCACCTTGCGTCAAGAAAGGGACTAGACATTACCATATTTCACCAATATTTTCTATACCTTGTACACCAAATCAGGTATCAAAGACTCTGAGCGACATCTGGTGCTCAAATATCATGGTTTTTTGTATAGATACATTCAAACATAAATGGAGTTTCTAGACATCGCCTCATTGGGTACGGATTATAGATATGCTGTCAAGATCGAGCAAAAATTTAAGCAGAAGAGGCGAGAGTTTGGATCGGCAAACTCCTCACAACCAAAACAGGGAAAAGGCAGCCCCAACCCACATAGCAAGGGACAGAGAAAATATGGCCACTCTCAAGACAACCAATCCAAGCCGCAACAAAATAAGGGCAATGAGAAGACAAAGAAGGACACGAGAAAACAATGTGAATACCATTAAATCCCTTGGCACAACACTGAAGAATGTCGCTCCAAGTAGTCACTCGTGGCCGAGCTGAAGGCTTCCGAGTCAAAGGATGATTTTGATTCTGAATCAAATCTAGAAAGAGGGAAGCAGAGTATCGATGTTGAACCCAGTGCCACTGTCGCTACCGCCAAAGTCCAGCCAAGCGAACCAAAAGAACCAGAGGAAGGGGAACGTCTCTTTCACTCACATATGTGGGTAAATGGGGCTCTGCCTCATTTCATTGTCGATAGCAACATTCAAAAGAACATGATCTCAATAGAGGTCATCAAGCTGTTGGACCTACCGATGAAATCGCACCCGCAACCCTACACCATCAGCTGGCTTCACCAAGGAAGAGATCTTCGTGTCAGCCAATAGTGTCGTCTGCCCTACGACATCAAGCCTTTCAAAGATGATGTATTGTGATATTTCTCCCCTTGAAGTTTGTGATGTTCTTTTAGGACAACCATATTTGTAGAAGCGTCATGTTGTGTATGAGTCTAGACCCCACAGTGTTATTATTACTTTGGGTAGAAATTGTACATGATACCAGAGGCAGCGTCACCTAATGCTATTTCTTTAATATCTGCTAAGCAATGCAATAAGGTCATTTCACAAACCGGGAAGTTCGTCTTCTTTGGGATTCGTGCTCACAGTAAGCAGAAGGTCGTCGCCACATCCATGGCCTCTACACAGAGCCTCTATTTGCAGCAGAAGCAAGTGGATGGGATCATGGAGGAGTACAGAGACATATTTTCCTCACCCACTAGGGTACCGATGCACTGCCAAGTCAAGCATCCAATTGATCTAAACCTCGGTGCACCTTTGCCTAATGAACCAATATATCATCACTCGCTGATGAAAAATGACAAAATCAAGCATCAGATCCAAGAGCTTCTTCAAAAGGGGCACATAAGACCCAGCTCCCCCCCTTGCGGAAGCCCGATTGTACTGGTGCAGAAGAATGACGAGACCTGACAACTCTTCATCGATTATAGAGCATTAAACAAAATCATAGTCAGAAACCAATACCCAATTCCCAGGATTGATGACCTTCTTGACCAACTCAAGAGGGCAAAGTTCTTCAGCAAGATTGACCTAAAGTATAGCTACCACCAGTTTCCCATCGAACCAACTGATGTATGGAAGATAACTTTCAAATCTAAAGAAGGTCTCTTAGAATGGTTGGTCATTCCCTTTGGCTTAACAAATGCACCAACCACTTTCATGAGGTTGATGGATGATGTATTGAGACCCTTCACCAACTCTTTTGTGGTGGTATATTTAGATGACATCCTCACCTTCAACAAAACTTGGGAGGAGAACATGTGGCATATTCAACAGGTTTTGAGCACTCTACCTCAACAAAAGCTATATGCCAACTTGGAAAAATGTTCCTTTGGCATGAACATAGTCCAATACTTGGGCTACATTGTTGATGAACATGGGGTACATGTTGATCTCGCTAAGATCCAAGTCATTCGTGACTGGCCAACCCCAATCACACTAACTGATCTTCGGAGCTTCTTGGGACTGGCCAACTTCTACCGATGGTTCGTGTTGGGATTCTCCCATATTGCATGGGCCCTCAGCCACATGACCAAGGGCAATGGCAAGGAAAAGTTTGTGTGGGGGAAGGAACAACAACGAGCATTTGAGGATCTGAAGCATCGCTTGTGCTCAACTCCAGTACTCTCCTTGCCTGATCTGCAACAACCATTCAAGATTGAGACTGATGCATCTGACTATGTTGTAGGTGCATTTCTCACTCAGCATGGTCATATGGTAGCATACCATAGTGATAAACTCTCAGATATTGTCCGGAAATACCCCACCCATGACAAGAAAATGTATTCCATTGTACAAGCCTGCCGTCAATGGAAACATTACATTCTAGGAAAGGAGACAATCATCCACACTGATCACAAGCCTCTACAGTTCATACAGACACAAGGGAAGTTGTAGAACGACCGCCATCATAAGTGGTCCACCTACCTACAACAATTCCATCTCAACATCAAGTATAATATAGGGAGCACAAATCGTGTCGTTGACTGCCTCAGTCGACCTCCCATGGCTGCACTCACCACTGTGATCCTTTCCTGTGGACACGAGGCATCTGAGTGGCCCCAACTTTATCAACAAGATCCAGACTTCGCCACCACCTATTAGGTCTTGGGTACAGGCATGACTGTCAACGATTTTCACATTAAGGACAAGCTGTTATGCCATATGGGCTATCTTTGTGTTCTTGCAAGCGAGCGTGCAAAACTAATTTGGGAATCCCACTACAGTCAGATGGCAGGAAATTTTGGCGTGGAGAAAATTGTGGTCGTTCTCCAGAAACATTTTAATTGGCCAAAACATCGACAGGGAATCAACAAGTATATCAGATCTTGCATTGCCTGTGTCATTGCCAAGCCATCCATCAAGAAGCAAGGCTTATTCACCCCTCTTCCTACCCCCGAGAAACCTTGGTAATCTATCTTGATGGATTACATGTCTGGTCTTTCGTCCACCAAGCAAGGCAATGATTGTGTATTTGTGGTCGTTGATCAGTTTTTGAAGATGCCAATCCTCACAGCTTGCAAGAAGAACATCACAGCGACAGATACTGCCACGCTCTTCTTCGAACGAGTGTGGGTCCACTTTGGGATACCACAGACCATCATCTCTGACTGGGAGAACATGTTCCTCAACACATTTTTGTCGAGTCTCTGGTCACTGTTGGATGCCATGCTCACTAAATCCACTGCTTTCAACCCCCAAACAGATGGCCAAACATAGGTCGTCAATCAGATGATTGTGCACATTCTGCACATGTACAACTCTAAGCATCCACGTACATGGGATGAGAGTCTCCCCTATGTTCAACACAGTTAAAACATGTCTCTCCATATTTGGTCATGCCCTTTGGATTAACAAATGCACCAACCACTTTCATGAGGTTGATGGATGATGTATTGATACCCTTCACCAACTCTTTTATGGTGGTATATTTGGATGACATCCTCATCTTCAATAGAGCTTGGGAGGAGCACATGCAACATATTCAACAAGTTTTGAGCACTCTACGACAACACAAGCTATATGCCAACTTGGAAAAATTCTCTTTTGGCATGAACAAGGTCCAATACTTGGGATACATTGTTGATGAGCATGGGGTACATATTGATCCAGCTAAGATCCAAGTCATCCGTGACTGGCCAGCCCTGACCACACTAACCGAGCTTCATTTCTTCTTGGGACTGGCCAACTTCCACCTACGGTTCATGTCGGGATTCTCCCATATTGCATGGGCCCTCATATAGGTGACCAAGGGAGGTAGCAGGGAAAAGTTCATGTTGGGTAAGGAACAACAATGAGCATTCAATGATCTAAACCATCACTTGTGCTCAGCTCCAGTACTCTCCTTGCCCGATCTGCAACAATCATTCGAGATTGAAACTAATGCATCTGACTATGTTGTAGGCCCAATTCTCACTCATCATGGTCATCCGGTGGCATACCATAGTGAGACACTCTCAGATACTGTCCAGAAATACCCCACCTATGACAAGGAAATGTATTCCATTGTACAAGCTTGTCGTCAATGGAAACATTACATTCTGGGAAAGGAGACGATCATCCACACTGGTCACAAACCTCCACAGTTTATATAGACACAGGGGAAATTGCAGAGTGATTGCCATCAAAAGTGGTCCACCTACCTGCAACAGTTCCATCTCAACATCAAGTATAAGACATGGATATCAAATCGTGTCACTGACTGCCTCAGTCGCCCTCCCGTGGCTGCACTCACCATGATGCTCCATTCCTATGGATATGAGGCATCTGAGTGGCCCCAACTTTGTCATCAAGATCCGAACTTCACCACCACCTATCAGCTCTTGGGTATAGGTGTGACTGTCACCGATTTTCACATTCAGGATGGACTATTATGCCATCTGAGCCATCTTTGTCTTCCTACAAGTGAGCGTGCAAAGATGATTTGGGAAGCCCACTACAGTCAGATGGAAGGACATTTTGGCGTGGAGAAAACTGTGGTCGTTCTTCAAAAACATTTTTATTTCCCAAAACTTCGACAGGACGTCAACAAATATATCATAGCTTGCACTACCTATTCCATTTCCAAGCCAACCATCAAGAAGCAAGGATTATACACCCCTCTTCCTACTCCCGAGAAGCCTTGGGAATCCATCTCAATGGATTACATGTATGGCCTTCTGTCCACCAAGAAAGGAAATGACTGTGTATTTGTGGTTGTTGATCAGTTTTCGAAGATGGCCATCCTCACAACCTACAAGAATAATATCACAGTGGCAGATACTGCCAAGCTCTTCTTCAAACGAGTGTGGGTCCATTTTGGGATACCACAGACCATCATCTCCGATCGGGACAACAGGTTCCTCAACACATTTTGGTTGAGTCTCTGGTCACTATTGGACACCAAGCTCACTAAATCCACTGATTTCCACCCCAAACAAATGACCAAACAAAGGTTTTCAATCAGATGATTGTGCGCATCATGTGCATGTACAACTCTAAGGATCCACATACATGGGATGAGAGTCTCCCATATGTTCAACACAGTTACAATAGGGTTCTCCATAGCTCCACTGGCCATAGCCCATTTCAGGTGGGGCTGGGATTCCAACCCTTGGGTCCCATTGATGTTGCACTACCTCTTGCAAACACACAGACAGACTCTTCCCATGTTCATTCTGAGACCGACAAATCCACCAGATTTGTTGAGCGGATTCAACACATCCACTAATAGGTCCATGGGATTTTGTAGAAAGCCAATGCTAAGTACAAGCAATGCCATGATCAACACAGGGTGCCGCACCAGTTTCAGGTTGGAGACAAGGTCTGGTTACATTTGCAGAAGGAGCATCTTACAGGGCCCCATCAGAAGCTTTGCTCACTTTGCTATGGGCCTTACACCGTCACCAAGGTTGTGGGTAGCAATGCTTTTGAGCTCAACACTCCACCCTTCCTTGGCTTGCAGCCAGTGTTCAATGTGGACCTCCTTCAGCCATATTTTCCACCATTATTGGACACCTCAAAGATCGCAAAACAACTGACAACAACATAGCTCAACCTTGACTACATGGAACAAGAATCCACTGATCAGATAGTGGACACACAAGTCAAGGGCACTCGCCAGCAAAGGATCCAGCTTTATCGGGTTGTCAATGCAGGGCAACTCCTCCACCAAGGAAAGCGGCTCACCCGGGGCCAAATTCAACAGAAGTTTCTTCACCTGACGGGGGAACTCAAAGAAATGGAGACCATTGCTTCCTAAGGGGGGAGGATTGATCCAGGTGGGTATTGGTGGCCACCCACCTATTCCAACCGGCTCCTTGTGACACTTTTTAGTTCAACACGTTCCTCTGTACTTCTTTGTAATTGTGGGTTCTACACTTCTGGGGTTGTCTGAAGCCCTATAGATATTCCAGGTGGATACTGGTGGCCTCCCACTTAATCCAACTCGCTTATTTTGTATGTTTTCATGTTAGCACATCTTGTTGTACTTCTAGGGCCATTTTGGGGCCCTACATAGTGTTTTTTTTTTGGCTCGCCACAGCCAAACTATAGATAGGGTCAGAGTTTGACGATGTAATGTGTAGTTCTCTAAAAGACCTTTCCAATGAGTTATCACACGCCTAAAATGAAGGTCGTATGCAAAAGTTACGACCTCGGGAAGTTGAGGTACCAACTTTCCCATGGGGGCCCACATAACTTTTGGCATTTTATCTCCTAGGGTTAGGTTTTTGGATGTCTAGGGTTTTGGCATTCATGAGTAATGTTAAAAAGGCCTCTGGAGCCTCATTGTAATCATTCTGATAAGACGAATGCGCGTAGCAGCCACATCTCTTCTCAGAGATAGCTACCACCATTTGAACAAGTGTTTCAGTTCTACAGTTTTACAGTTTTTGGATATCTGTGTTGTTCTTCATATCTCTGTGTTTATTGTATTCAGTATGTTAATCAGTTCATTCCGCTCCTAAATCCAGATCAAAGTTTGCTAAGGCCCTCTGTTGGGATGAGAAAAAGGAATGGGGACGATGGGTAGCCCTGTCGTAGACCCATGGACGAGCTAAGAGAAGTGGATGACAATCCATTGATCAACACAACAAAAGCCATAGATTCAACACAACTCATAATACAGTTTACAGTGGGAAAATTCATACCCATCTGAATCAGGGACGGTGTCAAGAAGGTCCAATTGGCTTTGTATTATGCCTTTGACAAGTACAATTTTAACACAAAGGAAGGGATACTTTTAGTTTTTATGGTGTGAAAGGCTTCTTGAGCTAACAACACAACATCATGTATTTGTCTTTTGAAAAGGAACCCATATTGTTCCTCTTAGATTATAGAGCTTAGAATCGGTTTGAGTATGTTGGCCAAAATCTTTGCAATTAATTTATATATCAAGTTACAACATGAAATGGGTCTAAAATCCTCAAAAGAGGAAATCTCCTTTTTTTTATCAATGCCAGAAAAGTCTCATTTAGGGAGGCATGGAATTTACCAACTTTTTATGATTCATGTATTACATTGAGTAAATATTCTTTTAGGAGGTTATAAAAACCAAGAAAAAACTCTACAAAAAAATCGTTGGGGCCCAGACATTTGGTTTTTTGAAATCCTTCCAAAGTAGAAAGGATGCCCCCCTCCATAATGTTTCCTTGAAGGGACTCATTCATCTCTCTAGTGATGGATCTTGGGAAGAGCTCGACCACCTCT
Organism: Picea mariana; assembly: GCA_032191745.1. NCBI lineage: Eukaryota > Viridiplantae > Streptophyta > Pinopsida > Pinales > Pinaceae > Picea > Picea mariana. Next base: position 5,626 of record JASDQU010243801.1, on the reverse strand, counting down.
AAAATTTCCTTGATTGGACAACCCGAAGGAGCAAAGAAAATGTTAGAAAAATAGCCTATCCTTGTCTTTTCAATTTTGGGAAAGGAGGACACCAACTGAACTTCTAAGTTTATGATTTCTAAAATTGAGTTCAAGTTCTTGCGATGGCTGGCATAGTTATGAAAAAACTTTGAATTAGTATCTCCTTCTTGGAGCCAGACCACCCAACTTTTTATTCTCCATTTTGATTCTTCTAAAGCCAACAAATCATTCTTATTGGTGAGGGTTCCAAGCTCCAGCTCTTCCTCCTTAGAGAGGGAATCCATAGGTTTAGTTATTAACAAATATGTTAGTCTATCCTCGACCTCCCTAAATAGGGCGATGCTTTTTTGCTTGAAATTTCATGACCAAATTCTAGAAAATTTATTGACCTTTTGGAAATTCGTCGCCATTTGTTGCATAAATGAGCATCCTAGGTCATCCTTTAAATGAGTCCACTCATTAGCAATGCGATTTATATAGTCACTTTTCTTTAACCAATCTTGATTGAATTTTATAGGAGTAGGGAGTTTTATTCCGCCTTTTGAAATATTCAAACTGATTGGCATATGATCCGGAATTCCCCTAACCATCATCAAATATTTGATTATCTGTGGGTTTGACAACATAGCTTCAACCACCAAGAAACTATCCAACCTCTTAGCTACAATATAAACTCCTTTCCTACCGTTCCTCCATGTCTTAGAGATTTTTGGAGGTTCCATGTTTACCAACTCATGGGAGGATATCCAATGGGAAAATAATCCTTCAAGTGGGTCCTTTCGAGGATTCCTTCCCCAAACTTCTTTAAGGGATGACATAAAATTTAGGTCCCCTCCCATTATGACATTTTGAGTCCCTAGAAGACTAGATGTACTTAAGGAATACCATAATGAATTTTTATCTGCGTAAGGGCCATAAACGTTGATAATTCTGAAGGGAACCCCCATGGAGGCTTCTTTCACATCCACATTAATGCCAGACAGGGAAACCCAAGAAGAGTTGGATTTAAAATTGGGTCCCCATGCAGTGATGAGCCTGCCTAAAAAACCTATAGCATCACTAGCACAAAACGACCAATCTTTGAGCCAAGGTCTAAAAACTTCTACTACCTTAGCACCTAGGCACATCGTTTCTTGAATTAAAATGATATATAGTTTACAATCAAAGACCAATATTTTGAGGGCCTATATTTTTGGGATGCCCCTACCCCACGAGCATTGAATGAAAATAATATCATTTAGGAACTCGAGACAGGGCTTTCCCTGCTCTAAGAACCCTTATAATGGTAGTATGTTTGCATGATTTTATATCATTCAATGCTTGATTTTTTGCTATGGATAAGTGTGATTTCCTTCCCACATGATTAGACAAACCCTTCTCCATAGCAAGACCCCCAACAAGAGTGGCATCGTGCCCTTTTCAAACTTGGGAATGCAACATATAATCCAATTTAATATTGGTTTTAGAGGAGAAGGAGCAAGAGGGAGAGTTTGAGGAGGGGGCTTTCCTCATTTCCAAGGGGACAAAGGGAGGGCGAATATTTTCCACTTCGGGCACAGGGAGAGGCGGATCCACGCGCGATTCTCCCTCTTTTGAGTCAGACTAGACCTGCTCATCCTTTTTTATATGGGAAAGGGAAGAAGACAATGCTAATACCTTAGCATAAACTAATTTTTTAACGTTTGCAGCAGATGACTCCACTTTTTTAGAAATAAAAGACTTTTTTTTTTTTTTTTTTAAGAATGAGACCAATTGACTTACTAGAATCTATTGAGGGATGATTTCCCAAGGAGGGACCTACGTGCCTAGGGTGAGATTGGTCCTGAGGGATACCGTGTGAGGAAGAGACGTCGCTCGCCACCTTTTTTGAAGACTATGTGCTATCATCTACCTTTAGCTTCCAGGATTTTCTAAACGGAGGGAATTGAGTAGAAGCCATATGAAGGGGACTCTCCAATATTCAATACGTTAGAGCTAAGAGAAACGACCGAACACCCTCCACTTTACACTCTCCACTTTACTGAGGTATGAATTTAATGTGGTAAATTACTAATTTCTTTTCCATTTTACTCGGAGTTTAAATTCAATATAGTTTATTATCAAATTTTCTTCGGAGAAATTAATCTTTGGTAATTTTGTTACAAGTTTTCTCATATCTCATTTATATAAGTAGTTTTTAACATATCTATCTATCTATTTATATATATATATATATAATGGAAATTGAGTATACCAATATATTTATGTTTTCATAATTTTTATGTGTATTATTTATTTTATTATAAATTATAGTCAAACTTTTAGAAATATAGTCTCTATAGGCTATATATGTGCTTTGTGATTAAGTTTTTTAGGAAGTGTTTACAATTAAAGTATTATATTTGCAATAACTTTGATAAGGTGTGGAGAAAAAAAAAATTCTTAAGACAACTTACATCTTATAGGGATCTAATCTTCTATAAAGATAAAATTTATTGGTTATATTTAGATAAAATTGTTGAGGAGTAGCCTTAAGGGTTAGTTTAATCGATTAATGCCATTATTGTTAAGACATTGTTGATAATCACTATATTTTGTAGGTTCATGGTTCAGTTCCCATGGAGTTATACTTGGTACTTGTAGTGAAACTTAAAAAATATAAGAGATAATCCACCATAAAACTTCATAAATAAACCCTTGAACATCCAAGATACCAAAACATTCACCATCAACAATGCCAAGAATATAGAGAGAAGAGCCATTAAGGCAGGGAAACACCATCAAATACTCCTTATGGAAGGAATCACTCTACAAGACAATACAATTCAACACACATCCAATACAATGATATTCATGTGTATTTATGTTTTCTCATGAGTATTCCTAAGGTTCTTATGCCAACTACTCTTTATTATTATATTATATCATTTTAATTACATAGTGGGCTATTCCATTATTATGGCCACATTATATCCATTATCTCCTTGAGTACCTCCCTAGGCACCCAATATTACCCTCTCTAGGTACATTACGTTCCATCCCCCTTGGCATGTTTCGTCCTCGAAACATGGGAAGGAACCATATAATATGACCTACTAAGCAATGTAGTCAATTTGTACCATGCACAAGCATCCATCCATCCTAGTGAAATGTGGACATGAGGTCCAACTATGACTTTTCCTCGATCTTGATTCAAGTTTCTCCTTGGGATCCATGTATTTTGTTGAAGTACTATGATATCTCCATGCATTGCTTTTAGTCCTCCATGTGCCTCCATACCAGTTTCCTATATGGTTCCATGTTGATTCATAGTGAGTTTGTTGGCGTTGATGCCCTTGCCTTGATGACTATTGTTTCCCCATGTGGTGTAGGTGGCAATATACAACAACCTTAACTATCACTTCTTTTTTCCTTGACTCCTCAGCATGTGGTTCTATAAATTATTCTTCATGTTTGTGCCCTTCCTTTGGATTTTCTACGTGTGATTTTGTAGGCCCTTCTTTTTATTCAACCCTGAAATCTTCATCTAATGTGTCATGATGTACTACAATTTGTTTCCCTACAAATAATTCTTCATGTGCCTCCTCAGGCCCTTCCTATTTAATAAGAGAAATATCTTGCGATATACTTTTTTTTCATGTACCACAACTTCAAAAATTTCTCTTGCACATTAATATTAATTTTACCAACTAAGTCCATCCAAAGATATCCCAAAATAATATCCACATCATCCTTATCTCTGGCATAAAACTGTGAATGTAACACATTTATCCATGGTAATCTTCAAATCTTTAAAAAATTGAATATTTTCACCTTCAACATGTGTGATTTGAATATTCTTTGTAGTTACTTGCAATCTTTTAGCCAAGTTAACATTGATGAAGTTATGCTTGCTACTAAGGTTTATAGAAACATTAACTTTTTCCTGTTAAATACATCCACGAACATGTAATATGAAGTTGTCACATGAAAATAAATTCCTAGTTCTCTTCTTATCCTTCTTCTCAACATGAGACCACATGGCTAAAAATACATGTTCATATGCTTCATTGGTAAGTTCATCCATCTTAACATCATCAAGTAAGTGCCCCCATGCTGCAACATCATCCTCTAGATAATAATTGAATTTGGATCTCCAATTTGTGGGAAATTCTAATTTTAACCAATTGATCAATTCTTCAATGTTAGGACCATCATCTTTGCCATTAAGATACATCTTTTAAAAAATAGAACTAGAGTTTCGAAGAGAATCACTTACTTTTCATTGGAGCTCCTTTATGTAGTTAGGGTTCGAGGCTGAAAATGTAAAATTATCATAACTTATGTTATACTTATTGAATTAGCTATTATGACCCCAATTATGAAATTCCACAACTTATTTGAATCTATTAGCACTGGTTTGACTAAAATCTGTGCACTATATCAAAATCTATCAAATCCGTGAAATTCACAACTGTCACAAAAAAAAACCTTAAAAAATGACGATTTTGAATCAATGATATCTCCACTTCCTAAACTTCGTTTTTGATGTTTTTTTTTTTTGAAATTGGGTATTTTTAAGAGACGAATTCACATGTAGTTTTTGTTTCTTCAAATTATGCACATAAAGTTTAAAAAATCAAACTATCGTCCTCTTTTTTCCATCAAAAATCTGCAAAAAGAAAAAAAAAACTCTCACTTTGTGCCCAAATATTCTCCCACTTCGTGCCCAAGAAAGAACTATGATACCACTTGTAGTAAAATGACAAATATATAAGAGATAATCCACCATAAAACTTCATAAATAAACCCTTGAACATCCAGGATACCAAAACATTCACCATCAACAACACCAAGAATATAGAGAGAAGAACCCTTAAAGTAGGGTAACATCATCAAATACTCCTTATGGAAGGAATCACTCCACAAGCCACACTTGCTATAATATAATGCAACTCAACACACATCCAATACAATGACACTCATGTGTACTTATACTTTCTCTTGAGTATTCATAGGGATCTTATGCCAACTACCCCTTATTTGTAGTAACCATATTAATTTAACATCCATTAATTCCATAAACTGAAACAGTAACTTCTACTTGATTTCAGTGACTCAGTAATTTCTTATAAATTCAACACATACGCATATAAATTTATCAACGAATAATAATTTCATAACAGAAACAAACAATTTTACCATAATAATTTCATAACAGAATAAAACAAATACGTAATTTAAAATACCTTGGTCTGATGCTAACCCTCCGCTTTCCGCTTGTCTTGTTGACCTTCCTGCTGCTGCCTTGCCCAGCTTGAAGCCACAGACCAACTCTACCCAAACCGTGTTTCCACCCTGCCAACTAGGACAACTTCCTAGCTCCAGGATACCATATGGATATCCTGGCCCCCGTGCCCAAAACCCCCAGCAAACCGGTGCCCCTTGTACTAATCCTCCCCGACTACCGAACTCAAAAACTCTCCTGTGCAAATCCAAGAGAACCCTCCCAAAAATCCAAGAGAACCCTCTTCCAAAACAAGTAGAATCATCCCCCTTCCGTAAACCCTCTTCCGCTCATTTCCCCCCTTCACCGCCCTTTCTCCTCATTTATTTCTTTACCTACACATTTATTACCTTATCCTCA
>JASDQU010243800.1:75756-86354 GCA_032191745.1 Picea mariana | reverse complement strand
GCTTATCCTCTATCATTTGAGCCTAATTTTTATTCTTTGTCTACCTTGAAGGAGTTGGGGGTTTGATCTTGATTGATGATTGTCTTGAATAGTTTGTTTTGCAGATTTTCTGAAAGGCTAATTCAGATTCTGCATCCCCTTGCTTACATGTTGTGCTTAATGTCTTCATCTTTATGCTTTCCCATGTTGATCATGCTCTTCTGTTTCAAACTCTAAGTTTGAATCGAAAAATCACTAATCCTTCTTTTGATTTTGAGACTTGGCACATGTAATTTTCAGGATGCTTATTTACAACCACCCATGATTATCTTTGAACATACCCAACACTCATTTATAAGTTTTCTTAAAGGAAAGGAATATAATGTTTATGGTGTATTGGCAAGTGTCCTTTTAATCACATAATTGATACCATCTTTTCTATGGTTGTAGGAGCAGGTTCATTGGATCACTTCATTTACACAACCACTCTAGACTTTGTAACATCCCGCTCTTGCGAGCACATGCTATTGGATTATTCTTTGAGGACACTTGCGTGCAAGTGATCCAGTTTCAATATATGGATGTTTATTCGCTTATGGATTCTTATGATGATGTAGATGATTATGATGTTATGTTATTGGATATCTTTGTATTGACAGATGCTATTGACAAGTTTCCCTTGAGTGTGCAGGACACTTGACATATTGAGGATGCCACTGGCATCAATGGACCTCCTTGACTTCGGATCGAGTCAGGGAGTGACATGTATTGGTTTGGGTATTTTTATTTATGCATATGTGACATATGATTGGTTATGTTACAATGTTGTTTATGGATCATCGACAATGTTTCATTGATGGATGCGGGATGATGATTGCTTGCTAATCAGAATCACATAAGGAGTAAAGGGGCCATGCACATCAACTATATATTGAGGGAGAGGTGTGGAAACAACCTTGCCATAGCCTACTAGCACTCCCATCGTGGTTCGAATTGTAGGTTAACGCTTACCTAGTTCGAGATATTCACGATGTCGTGAGGGCAGACTGAGACAGTCACTCACGGATATTCTAATGGGTGTGCAATAAGGTAGGGTCCTTATTCCTTAGATGCCCTTAGTCTCTCACAAGGTTGCCTGAATGGGGTATTGAATCCAAGGGTTGGACAACTACCAAAACCATTCAAAGGCGAGTGGCACCCTTGGAGCATGTAGTGCGTCTTGAAGGGCACATCGCGTAATTAAAATTTAATCAAAGGCGAGTGGCACCCTTAGAGCACATAGTGCGTCTTGAAGGGAATGTCGCACTATAAAATAAAACTTGAGTCAATGAACCTAGGTGCCTAGAAAACAATAATTTGTTTTGACATTGTTGGACTTAAAATAATTATTAAATAGGTAATTTTTTATTAATTATAAAATATCCTCAAAAATTCTAAGCCTAGTTTAAAAATTTGAGCCTAAGTCTAAAGTGGGTAAGAAGACTAAAATTAAATTATAAATTTAATAAATGGTGGGGGATGAAGAAAGATCAAGTTAGGAATTGAAAGAGTAAAAATTTATATCTAAATGTTTAATTATATAAATGTGTGCAAAAGAATACCAAATTGGAAACTAAGATAAGAAAGGAAATAAATGTAAAAAAGAATGTGGAAGCATAGAAAGGTATCTAGTCTAGTCTAACTAGAGAACTTTAATAAATTAAACACAACTAAGTTTTAGAAAGGCATCAATCATTAAAAAGGAAATAGAGGGGATAAAGGGAGAACTAGAGTGATTTTAGGAACACTTTTAGGTTGGTTGGGGAAATTGACATTTAATTAAATTAAATGATGAATTTATTGGTGCAACTAAGGGAACGTGTGAAAAGTGTATTGGGGGAGTAATTCCTAATTAATTTTTAAAAATGAATTAAATGTGAAAATGACAAGTGGTCACTAAGAAAAATTCTATAAAAGAAATGACTGAGAGGAGGACTGTATCATGACTGGTATGAGTAAGGTTATGCTATAGAAATTCTGATGGGTTTTACTTGTGAGAGTTGGGATACCTAGCTCGAGAAAGAGAGTGGTAGCTCTACCTTGCAAGGCGAGTTGGGAGATAGAGTATTTTGGTTGTGGTTGTGCATGGCCCCTTTGCGGCTCGGGGGGCTAAGGGGGAAGAAGAGTACCCCTAGCTTTGACTAGGAGGTACCGATGAAGTCTGCACGATTAACAAGCTGGGAGCTGGATAAAGTGCCATTTGCCGAGGAACATATTCGACAAATCTTATTCTGGTTACAATACTCGTTTTTTGTTTATACGGATGATCAATGAATTCTTCTATTTATTTCTGTTAAATTTTGTAATCATCTGTTATATAAATTCACAATTGCTACATAGATTAAGTCATGGATGAGTAAATGTTAGAGATACTTTATGCTACAAGCAATTAGATGTTATATGTCTGTCGAAATTGATCGAGATACAATGCTCTTATAGGTCCAAGTATCTTATCATAGAATATTATATAACTTATCATTTTAAGAAAACATCCTTTACAACGCTACAATAAATGTCGTGAATATGTGTGACTACAAGCACCGACTTGAGCCACATCATTTTTCAAGTTATTTAGTCGCATTAAGATGCGCTTAGAATCATCTTATTGTTAATTAAGTTTTGTTCGTCTTGTTACTGATGAAGAATCCTGACCTTGAATCTAGAACAATCTCGTTGTAAATTGATTTCTGTTCGTTTTTATTTCTTCCTGAGAATCTTGAATTAAACCCATATAACATGATGTAATGTTTCATACATGCATCTAGTAAATTTTTTCATCTTTTAGAAAGTGCAACAAACTTATGGACAATTCTTTGATTGTGGTACAATGGATGCACACCAGTGGTATTAACCCGATTTATTAAACCTTGATACAACCTCGATTTTGAGAATTGTAAATTGGTTTAGTTTTAGAGTTCTAAAAAAAAAACCCACCCACAAACCCTTTTAAAAATATCATTAATTCCCACTTCTACTCTGTTGGGTTCCTTTATTTTTTGAATACCACCAGGTTGAGTGTGATAGCTCTTGGTTCTCCCCTCTTTCCATCCTTTTTGTCATGCCTTTCTCTCGATAAATTCACTGTGTATTTTTCCATTACATATTTATCTCGAATGCACATGGAATCGTTGTATCGAAGGTCCTCAGAATACCAACCTTAGAGATAGGAGACAACCTAATTTGTTGTCCACTTGTAATGAATGGTTGTATCAGAAATTTAGAGGTTACCTTAAGTATTGTCTCCTGCTTTTGCTGGGAATTAGTGGGGCACTATATCCTGCATTTTTATCCCTTTTAAAGACTCAACTATCCCTTCATTTTTTTTCCCTGTAAGATACAATGATTTTACCCATTTTAACCTCTACGAATTCTTCTTGAATCCTCTGTGAAATTTTGGGATTTTTCCTCTACGAATTTTTGCCTATATCTTTTGCAATTTTGTGAGTAAATTAAACCCCTGCATCTTCCTTCCATGACCTCTACGTTGACTTGTAGTTGCTGTGAATTGATGGGTAATATAACCCTGACATTTCACTTCCTCCCTATGTTTTTGGGGGATATATATCTCTACATTTTTCCCTTAGAACTCAAGGAAAATGCTGGCCTTCCCCTTCTGCGATTACCCCCAAGATTCACCCAGAATTTCATGTCTTCCTGGCATTGGATTATTGTTTTACCACAACGTATTCACCACTCCTTGCTCAATGAATTTCCTTGGTTATGCTCAATGAAAATTCCTTGGTTATGCACAAAGATTTTCATTGGTTATGATAAATGGATTTCCTTGATTATGCTTAGCGATATTATTGGTTAAGCTCAACGAATTTTACTTGGTTTATTCAACGATTTCCCTTACCAAAAACCTATTCTTATTATGCAATCTCTGCGAGACTATAGGTGCTATATCCCTACGTTTTCCCCTTCCTTTAATATCTCTATGTGGGCAGGAAACTACCCACTAGACGTCCGATTCATTGCCCAGACTTGTTCCTCATTTATCTCTGCATTGGGTGGTAATAATACTTGCCCATAGCGTTGTTTTTTTAAAGATGTGACATGTGCATTAAAACTGAATGGTTAAGTGGTTAATGTTATAAATGGAATTTATTGTAGTAGATGAGTTGAATAATTCATTGGTTTTAATTCCGTATCCAAAAATAAATTAATTACACCTTCCATTGATAAATTTCTTATCCTTAAGCTCCCAAAATTTAGCTAAATGTTTCTCAATGTGCACTTTTCACTTTAAGGGTTAGATTAATGAATTAATGCGCGCATGTAATTTGGAAACATTTAACTGTATACCTTTATTATGGTTTTAATGGAAATATTCTAGTTGATCTCTAGAGTTATGGTTAACCATCTTCGAAGTGCACCACCATATTAAAGTCAATATTTAAGAGGTTCTAAATTGTGTTGCTGATGTTCTAAAAAGAATTAAGGAGAATTGTATAATTTATATAGTATACCCTAGCGCCTAATAGCTACATCTTGAACTACACTGACACTATTTATATTCTCTTGTGCAATGAAGAACCGATGGTTATGTGTTTATTTTAGTTGCACCATAGATTAATGTGACTTATGATTGATTGAATGATTGCTTACTTGTGCCACGGAATAAAACTAATTATTCTCATGCACCCTAAATTTATTTAGATTAGACTTCTTTACGCTTTAGATTTAATTGATAATTATCTTGCGCCTTGAATGAATTCATTGTACGGATGATTGTATGGTTGGTTTACTCTCGTGCCTTTAGAATAACAAATGACATATGATTGATTAAGCATATATGATCTCTTGCGCTAGTTAAAAATAAGATGATCACCTTCCGCCTTGGATTATGCTGTGATTAATGAATTAGATTTTTGTGCGCATTGAATAATGATGATGTATGTTTAATTAAGTGATTAGGATTGAATACGCACATTAAATGATGTTGATTTATGTTTAATTCGGTACTTAGATCACGCACGCGTCGTGAAAATAATGAGGATTTATTTTTGAATTCAATAATGGATTATTCGTGTGCCTTGAAGTAAATTAGATGTCAATTTGCGCCTTGAAAATGAGTTTAAGTTGATTATACTTGCGCCCTTAAATAATGTTGTCATATGATTAATTTTTAATTATATTCTCTTGCGCCTTGCGAAATAAAGTAGATTTCTCATGCGTCATGAATTATGTAGATGTATAAATGATGGAGTAATTAAATTCGCTTGCACCATGAACATTGATTATGTTGATTGATTAAGCTAGTTGGATCTTGGACTGGATTGTGTTGGTGGGATGTAGACACCTCCTTGTTCCACATAACAGTCACTAGCCATGAGACCTTAAATGGTAAAAAACAATTGGATCCTAGGCTTGAGCATTGCTTATGTGTCTTGGAGGTCCTAACCTTGTAGGGTAGGTTGGGTGGGTAGTCATTTTAAATTTCATTATCTGATTGATCGTTGTTTATAAATTGTTGAAGATGATTGTGATGAGCTAAGCGACGCCGCTATTTATGTTTATGTGTCGCTATCCCTTTTTGATGCGTTGAATGCGTCATTATGGATTTCAATGATAAGTAGCTAGTAATGCTTTTACTTATGATGTGGTTGATTTCGCGTTGCTATGATTTTTATTGTTGATGTTAAATTCCTAATGCAAAAACAAATATATTTTTTTTTTACCTTTTATGCTTCGCTTTCCTAGTCGTAACGGAGGGGACGTTACAACCTTGAAATGCATGTGGGGAATCCTTTGATCTTATTCTTTTTTCCTAGACCTATTTATATGCAAACCTTGTCTACCATTTGAAGCCAACATTCAACATTGTAAACTAAGACTTGTCTTAGCCAAGCCTCATATGGATTTGTTTTTTTTATCACCATTGCAGTGATGAGGCCATAACCTTAATCCTTATCTAGAACCTTGATCCTTACTGGGCTTCCCCTTATCGATAAGAAAATTACCTTGTATTACAATTTTCCTTAGGTCCAAAGCTCTTAAGGCTATTGGATCCACCTTTCCTGCAATCCTATCATGAGAGCTCATCAACCTTACTCTATCAGGAGGCCTCTTTCAAAGTGTTGAGTCTGCATTATCCTAAGACTGGTCTAAAGCCCGAAGCTCAAAATCCTATCAGGGTTCCTTCATTTGTCTTGTATCATCGAGTTGATTGAGTGAGTCCCTTGCAATTTTCTTGATGTTTGAAAGGAATAATCTTCTTCGGACTAATCTCTACTGATTTCTTATTTCGGCCTCTCCTCTCTTCGAAAACCCATGCCAAAGACCTATTGAGATTCTTGGTTGTAGAAACTTATCGTGTCGCTGCCCAATGTATTCTTTTTATTTGTTGTAATCAATATCCTGCATTGTGGCCTGAAGTAAAATCTACTCCTCGATCTGATCATATTCTCTCTCTTTGCAATCTTATCAGGTCTTCCCTTTGAGGTGTTCAACTTGACTGGATTGACATGTGTTTTGCATATGGTTGGCATCAATCTCCTCTTACCATATGACTCGTTATCTGCAACGTTGATTTGTCGCATGACATGTCGTCTTTTCCCCCTTGGTCTCTTTTAGTTTGTCGCATATGAATTTGAGTGTTCGTGATTGTGATACGACCTTGTTACTGGGCTTGATGCTTGATTACTTGAACCTACCTAATATAAATTACTCTTATTTTTAGGTCCCTAGGTGCGAAACCCTGACTTGTGTGGAACCATGAAGAACATGGAACTCTGACTCATGTGTAACTTTACCTTATTTTCCTAATTTGTATTTGTATTTTTGTATATATTTATTTTATTTTTATTTTTATTTTTTATTTATTTATTTCCATTTGTATTTTACCCTTGGTTTTGCAGATCCACATGGTTTGATTGCGCATGGTAATTTCACATGGTTTTCCCTAGAGTTACTCTTGATATTTATTTTTTACATGGGGAAAATCAAGTTGACTTTTAAAATGTTTTTACATGGGTCAAATGTGTTTTTACATGGATAAACTATTTGATTTACGTGAATAAACTATTTGTTACATGGTGTATTTTGCATAAAACCCTAATGTATAATATGCACATTCTCATGCCCCGTAAAATTAGAACAATTTGGCTTTTCATACACACACATGCCTTTTATTTATTTTTCGTTTAAATTTTTTTTTTTTCATTTATCCCCTAAGTACTAGGTTGTATATTTTTAATTTATTTTCTTATTTGATTTCATGTTTTCATTTCCCCCCTCACTCATTATTTTAATATTATTTATGCCATCATATGCCGTGCCGATAGCCCATCAGAATGGACTCATTTTGGTAGCATATCAGAGTGGTAGTCCATTGGAGTGGGAGGCATACATTCATTTACCATTCTGAGACTAGCCATCTCAACAAGCCATCAAAATACCTAATATTTTAATCATTTTAATTTTGATTTGAATTTGGGCTATATTTCATTTTCTGGGGGATATTTATTATGTTTTATTTATTTATTTATTTTTCACGTAGGTGGGGGTAATTTTGTTAATTTAATTTTCATTTAGGTTAATTTAATTAATTTTCTATTTGATTTCATTTTTATTTTAATTCCTATTTCTCACTAGGATTATTTGCCAAAATTACAACACAAGCCCTAGGTCCTATGCCACCTCTAGGTTCTTATACAAATCAGGTAAATGTGCTAAAAATAATTTAAACCACTCAATATTGAATTCCCTCATGCATGTGGTACAATTATTTTCAGGTTGAAGATCGACAACCAAGATTCACCCACAAGTTGATCGAGGGCTGCTGAGCACCGAATTTCAACTGAACATATCTGGAGCTACATGTGTTAGAATTGAGCCCATGATACCTTGTTGGAAATGTATCAAGTTGATGAATGCATTTGGAGAGGACTTCTGGCCAAAAAAATAATGAAAAAATCCTAGAAAATGTGAAAAATAGAAGATCATGAATTTGGGGGGGGGAAATTGACTGAGCAAAATCCAGACGACCATATACAGGGCTACAAGAAATGGAATTGGGCCCAAGATAGCTCACTAGAAAGATAGAAGATATCAGAATAGGATGCTAATCAAGTATTGACAGATTGAGGGTAGAAATTACCAGAAAACGTAGAAAATAGACGAGGGCCAAATTTAATTAGAAAACAAGCTGTGCAATGTTGAAACAATTGTTGATTTTTCAATAGACAAGGTTAAGCATAAAGTTCATTCCATTTTAGCATTTAACTTAACCATAACTAATAATGTTGCAGCAACCAAGATCATAAGAAGAAACACCATGCACAAGAACAAAAGAAATATCCCGAGAAACTCTTCTCAACAAGGGAAGAAAACCCAACCAAATCCTTTGCTATATTCTTCAAGAGAAATACGTTCACCACCAAGAAAAACTAGCACACAAGAGGGTGCTTGCAAACCCTAGAAGACTAGCACCCAAGAGAGGTGCACACTTTTCCCAAGTAGATGTACTTTCTGAAATTTCCAAACTCACACAAAAGATATGTTTCCTCAATGAGGAATTTACCTTTACTTATATTAGACTTGACCTGTCAACAAAAGTGTCTATTGGCACAACATGACCGACCTCTTTATCTCATAATATAATTAATATTAACCAAATTAGTTATCTTTTACATTAATTATCAATCACATTAAGGTGAATCCGACCTGTACCCTTTACATTACAATTAGGGTTACAGGCAGGTTTGAATCTTGAACAATATAGCAAGGGATCTCATACACCCACTAGTGCTCAGCCACTAGAGGCACATCCATAGGGATGTCCATATCTCTAGCTCACTGCATTACACATAAGAACCACTTCTTCACTAGTGCTCAACCACTAGGATCACGTTCACCTATGCTCATCCACATGCATGTCCACTCAACAGATCTTCTTTCCCAATGTATTACACAAGAGAGTCATATGGAGTTTCTCTTCAACTCTTTGCTCAGAGGAGGCTAACACATCATCTTCATTTCTGTCTCATGATGATGCACCCAACACTTTTGGATTTCACACATTCACCTTGTGCTCAACAACATGCATGTCCAACTCTGTAGATCTCCTTTCTCACTATGTTACACAGGAGAATCATTTGGATTTCTTTCTCAACTCTCTATAAGGAGGAGGCCATCTCTACGTTCTAGCTCCGTCTCAGATAGGAACCACACACCCCTCTCAGGGGATCTCTCTCAGGTTTGTGTCCTGGAGAATGTCTCACGTAGATGCAATCATCAACAACAGTCATATCTCAAGATACAAGAGTCAAAATTAGATTTGTAAGGGCACATTAGAAGTTTGAGATGGAGAAATGAAGATGAGATGATCTTAATCAATAGACTAACACAAGGAGCACCCAAAATAACTCGAAAAATGAAAGAAGACACAAGTGGGAAGAGTTGATAATATTTTTGAAATAAATATCATTTGTGAACTGCCTTAGGGAAAGGATAACCACTTATGAGTCTCTCTAGCTTCTGTTTGTAACACTCACATGTTCATTTTCGAAAATGTGAAATAAATTCAAAATGTAAAATGACAAAACGAAGAGAAACAAAATGA
Source organism: Picea mariana (assembly GCA_032191745.1). NCBI lineage: Eukaryota > Viridiplantae > Streptophyta > Pinopsida > Pinales > Pinaceae > Picea > Picea mariana. Next base: position 76,771 of record JASDQU010243800.1, on the reverse strand, counting down.
ACAATTACAAGAGTTGATGAGTCTTTGTTGTCTTATAAAAGAGAACTCGTTGGATGTAATAGGGGACTTTGGCCCATTGCATAGACTGTGAATACACTATTTCTAGATATATGAAGATCAGAAGGCATTTTTGAAGTCATAACTGTATAAAATGCATTTGGGACTACTCCACCAATGTGTTTTTCATTTAAGTTTTTCTGAGTGGTGATCATATGAACTATTTTTGTGGTTAGTATTTAGAATGCTTATGCTATTTTTATTTCTAATGAGTATAGGGATGATGTTATAGGTCTCCTCTTCAACTATTTGAGATGATATCTGAAATATTATTATTTTAACACATTCTTGGCTGCCATTAACTATTTTTGCTGTCAAAATATCATTTTAAACTATGCTCATATTCTAGTTTTGTTCTTGCAGGATAGGTTAGAAGTAATTTGATTATATTAACTTGTTTTTGTTTAGATTATATTTAGAATTAATTAGAAATCTTTGGGGGTGTTATCCACAATTTTGGTCATCATGATGATGTTATGATGATGGAAAATCAAGCTCTTCACTAAGAACACTCTCCTGAGAAAAGTTACATTTGTTTGCTTCCAGAAATCACACTTTTAAAGAAGGTTCGCAGGCTATCTATATATTTGCCTGCGAGAATGCCTGATTCTCGCAGGCTGCATTAAGCTGGAGTGCGAGAAGTTCGCACTGTACCTCATTGTCAGGGTGCGAACATGTTCTTAAAGAGGAAAAAGATAAATTCTCGATCCTTCTAGAAGGGAATATTCTAGAAGGATGAGTTGGCTTTCGAATGGTTATTCAGGTGCTGGCATTCCAGATATCTTGGGATCATTTTCTATCCAAGTAACTAATCTATCTTCTCCTATATATTGAGGAGATGGCTCATGGAAAAGGTTAGAAGCAAACTAGCAAGAGATTGATTGGAGAATTAGTGCAAGACTGTATGGAGGACTGATGCTACAACAGCTAGAGACAGCAGCAAGGTCATCAAAGGTGG
>JASDQU010243800.1:19835-36703 GCA_032191745.1 Picea mariana | reverse complement strand
CATAATTTTTGGCTGTGTATATGCGAATTAAAAGCAGATAAATCACTAAGTGTCATTGTAATTGGTGATTCAGAGCTGATTATAAAAGGATTGCATAAGCTTAGTAAAAACACATAATCCAACCTTCATAGGATTTATAATAGAATTAAAACTAAGGAGCAAAATTTTTGATCAGTGGAGTATTTCTACATCCTTCAAAGGAAAAATGGAAATGTTGATTGTAGCCAAGTCTGCTAGGTAGTTGGAGCAAGGTGTTCTTAGAATAAATGAGGCCTCATCTATGAACCACTTACCTTACTTCAAATGACCCAAGGATTTCAATTTATTCTTGTTTCATTGATAAAAGGAAAATCAACTCTTTGTTCAGGAAAAAAATTGGATTAGGAGGGGATGTGACCCCAACCTCTGTCCACATTGAAATCAATGATGTAATCAAAGAAAACTCAACAAGTGGCACATGATTCATACCTCCTCCATGAGGCACTCCTCTCTTTCAGCATATGCCATCCTCCCTTCACATGATTATCATTAAAGGTAATCAAGGTGGTTTGACAATAACATACGAGATTATACATTTTTTTGATGTCATAATATATGGCTCCATCCCCTTGAGCTCCCACTTTGTCTCAGTTTACACATTGAATACATTATGACCTTTGACACATGATTTGCAGTACCTCAGTCTGTCATCATTCCTGATCATGGATCCTCAGCTCCTCATATGTGATCCTTTGGCTGTTTGGGAATTTATTTACAACGATGGAAAAGGAATTGGACAATTTCAGATTCTTCTTATTAATAACATTGGATGTTGTCTTGACGAGCCTCATAACTTCTTTCGATATTGGCTCAATGCTATAAGCTCCAACCTGAATCTAGCTATGTGGTGCAGGAATCAACCATTGTGTAATTGAAACAATTGTAAAATGAGCGATATGAAGGGAAAAATGAAGATGCAACAAAAAGAATTGGTGTCTCTTTGAGCATCCAATTACCAATTGGAACAAAATTTGTTGGACAAGGAAGAAAGGAGAGATAAATAAATGGAAATCGTCCTTCTAAAGGTCAACAAACACTCTAATAAGATCTAGTCTCTCAACAAGGATATCCACGCAATCAAATAGGATTCTCAATGCAACATAATCCATTTCCCTCTGTAGGCTTGCAAGCTTCATGTGAAGTTCTGCAGCCTATGCTTCACTAGCTAGAACAAGTCATTCCGAAGGACTGCCCAACAATGGTTGACACCGAGATGAAGCTCAGTTAGTCCAGGTTTATTATGTCATGTAAATTTTTGTTTTTTATATTCTAATTCATAAGACTTTACACATGGAAGGATAGTAGCAGTCTTTTTGTAAAACTTTAAGAGGACATGTCCCCATTGAGGACTAGTAATCCCTATTTTCTACTGAAGATTCAAGGGCATTTTGAAATTTTGTACAATCTGGATGTTTTTTTTCTTTCTACAACCCCTTTTATAATTTAAAAACTAATCGTTCCTGTTAAAATAAAATTGGTACAAGAACATCGATCCAATAAGGGACACCTAATCAATTAGCACAACACAATTTTGTTAGTATTGTTTTGTCAATGTACCCAACTTTTTGTTGCTTAGGGGTAGGTATTCTAATTTGTTAAAGGGCATGTGAAATGTAGAGTGCAATGTCACACTACCTGTATTAAATGCTACTTTTCTTGTGTCAGATGTTATGATTCCTTTTAATTTAAGTGGGTTATATTTTGTTCTATTGTTGTACATGTGCATAAGGGATTGAAAAATTTCCTTCGCAACAAATATTTTCTTAGTCCCCGCGCCTCCTGTAATTTAAACAAATGTATTAGTTCATTTGGGGCCTTTTTATTTTTAGTCAATATATCTTTCACTATAGCTTCTTATTCTTTGTTCAACTGTCTTCTCATGCTATAGAATGTCATATTCTCTAATATATGTGGTTGCTTTATAACATGGCAAGGCTTGTTGAACGATGTTTTAATTTTTTTTACATTTTGAAACTATTGGAGGTCAATATCAATATCATATTCTTCACAGTGTTTATTATCATTAGAGAATATGTCATTAGCAATTGATTAGTTCTCTTTAACTACATCTCTATTAAACACTTCATAATCTCTAACTTCAAGCATGCTTCATGCATCATCAAGGTCACCCCATGTTTTAGTTGTTGTATATGTGAAATTTTGTTCATTTTGTTTAATGGTTTCTTTTAAGCTCATGTAGGCATTCTTCCAAGTTGAATATTACTTATTAGAAATGATTTCATCAAGTCTATATGGAACATATAGCATCAAATATTCTCTATAGAAATTTTCAGTGTCTTTATGTTCACTATATCTCCGGTATCTAATGACATACGTCACATCACTATTTCTTTGTTTTGGTCATTTTTTGTATAGCTTGATGCAAATTCTACTAAGCATATATGTTCAGTGTTTGCAGAATGTTGCAAATAGCAAGAAATGATTGATGCACTTATTACGTCTTCTAAATTATTTGGTTCTCATTACATATCTTTTGGTTTTTAAGATTAAATGATAATTGATCTTTGGGTGAAGTATTAATAAATATGAATTTCCTTGAATTTGTATTCAAGGGTATAGACTAAGCAAAATATATATATATATATACATATATATATATATATATATATATATATATATATATAGCTTATTGTCCAGACATTTGTTGCAAGTTTAACAAAGCTTTTCTAGGCCTACTTATTGTTTGTACAACATCAAGATTTGTTTTTTGGTATTCTTCTTTTATATGTTTAAATGTCATTGTCATTGTTTTATCAAGTTTTGTTGCTTAATATGCATGCTCTAGAGTGTCAAAAATTAGTTTTGCATTTTTCTTTGTTGTATCATTGTTAAATTATGCTGCTTTAAAAATTCTTGTTTTTATCATGGGAAGAATGGGGAAATTGAACCTACAATGAACATTTTTATTTTTCCTACAAGATCTTGTGTGATGATGATGTTGAATTTTTTAAAGATCATTTGCAAGTATTCTTGAATCATAAGACAAATATCTATCTACAAAGTCTTCTATTTCAACATTTGTATTTCTTCCATAGGTGGGTGCATCCTTTATCCATAACAATGCATGGTCATGTTGACTTCCTCTGTTTTGGAACTCTGATACAAAGAAATGGTATTTCATCTCACCATAGTACTTGTAATCATGAGAAATTAGTTTCCATAGAGAATTTATCCCATTTTTGTAGTATCGCACACAAGTTACTAGATTATTTCTTATCAAGGTTTCAAGTTCATTTTCTTCTATGTCATTTTCAATGGGTGGTTTGTTTTTTTCTTTTATCTGTTTTAGTGCAGTGATTAATGGTTTCCAATGAATTTTTGCACTACTAAAGGATACAAAGAATTTTGGAGATCCTAGTTGCCATATCATTGCATAAAGGTTCCTATGTAAACCTAGAAGGTTATTTGGTGATGTGTGACCTGCCTTTAGATCCATGTAACCAATGTTCAATTTTAGTATGTGATCCAAATTTGGTTTTGAGTTAACATCTTTTGATACTAGTTTTCTTCCCTTCAATTGTCCTTTTCTTATTCTAATCCAAATATAATTGAGCACTTGTTTAAGAATAATGCGAATTGCCTTGTAAAATAAATTTTTGATGTGGTATACAAAGTCATGGTCTTTGTGTAATACCTCTAATTGAGAAATTTTTTGATACGTAAATTTTTTTGTAATGTTGTCTGGTTGTTTTTCTCCATAGAAAAGTGTAGGGAAGCTTATTTCCTTTGAATATCTATCTTGAAAAAATTCTAATGGTATGTATTAGCACTGAGATTTACCCTCAGATTGCGAGAGGATAAGCCTAGTACCCATAAAAAAGGTTTGTATATGTAGATTAACGATAAAAGGTCAAATGGAAAAAACTCATCATAACAATGTTTCAACATAGAAAAAACTGGGCTGGTATGCATAAGCAGATGAGGTTTTAATTAACTTCAGTAAGTGGTTTAAGGATAAATGTGAGTAGATGGAAGACTTTGGTGAGAAGGATGAACAAGTCTGCTATAAGCATCGGGCCTTCTAGCAACTAGGTGAAGAAAAAGATTTGTCACAAGATCCTCTTGAAACTAAAGTTTAAAACCCTGAAAACATTTACAATAGCATCATAATCAAACCTCCATTATAACACAACTGTAACATCTCATAAGCATCCTCCAATAATGAGCATTCAGAGTAAGAAGAAACAAGATAATGAAAAGAGGTTGACTTCTATTAATCAAAATATCTCAGATCCTATTACATAAACCGAATTATAGCTCTGTTAGTAAAAATATTACAAAATAGAAAGCTTTGCTCAACCATCCGACACTAACATAACATGTTTTTGATGTATTTATAACAAAAATAGTAGATAACGACTTCAAATGCGAGTTGACCTCTCTAGCCTAGGATTCTCCATAAAAAAATCCTAATCTAACATTTGTACAGGTGGATCTAACAGATTGATAGAACCAGGGAGACTATTGGTAACAACTCTAACATAAATAATTGTCATGAAGTATTGCTGCTTGGGCACATCTCCTCTGCTTATTCTTCCTTCATGATGATTCCTTTACCATCTGTGCCTTTGGATAATTGTGCTGGGAAACATCTTGCAGTTAAAAGCGGATGGTGGCACTGATAATTTGCTAACCTAACTCAACATGACTCTTTTATGAAACAGGTGTCTGCCAGACGATCATGGAGGAAAGTTGTGACTGGTTATGAACTAGAGGAAGTGGAATCCGTGTCCAATGGGGAGATAGGATGAGTGAATGTGGAGAGGTGATGGTCTATGGAGATAGATGGCACACAATGAGAGAAGAAGAAAGATATGCAGGAGGGTGAATGGAGGACATGTGTAAGCGGGAGCGTGAGTGGTATTGGAGCGAGGGGAAAGCAGGATTTCGGAGGGGGGGCGAGGTGCTAAGAGGAAATATAAGGGGAGAGTCTGAAATGATGAGGAGGCTTCACATATGTTGGGCCCGAGGTGGGTATAACTTCTTTTTGGACACCCCCCCGACCTTTTAAGGTAGAAAGGTAGGGGGGTCCAAAATGAGCTGAGGACTATCCGATTTGGAAAATGAAGATGCCGCTGATGAAACCTGTGTGAGAGTTAATCCTTACATGTACGCTAATAAATTAGGATAAAACTAAATGCATGCCAAATTAGAAATCCCCTAACCATATCTAGTGATGGCGCTAATTTCGCGGAGAATGAATTATCTCTATAAGTGACTTTCTCCCGGATCTGACGTGGAAGTCTCTCATCACTTCGACATTTTGGAGTTTGGAGGCTTCTGCATGCAGAGTTTGCATAGCTCCAGAGTAGTATGCACCCATAGTGACGTGGTGGCCTGATGTCATATGACATCACAACTATTGACATGTCACAAAAAGGGAATGACACATGTCACTCGAAAATGAATAGATGACGTGTCCAAAGGTGCCTAACCTAAGTTCCACATGTCAGCACCGGATGAATGCCACATGTTTTTGACAGATAAGTGCCAATTTTCCTCGATGGATGAGTGCCATATGCCAACGCCAGATGAATGCCACATGTCTCTGACAGATAAGTGCCAAGTTTCCTCGGTTGATGAGTGCCACGTTCCTTCGGTACTTCAGGGTTCAGGAGTTTGTTGAATGTGAAGTATGAAAACCTCCGAAGGAGTACGGGCTCAGAGTGATGTGACACTCTGATGCTTCGACGTTTCAGGGATCCGATACTTTGGTAGTCCACTTAATATGTTAAACCCTGCGCAACTTTGACACTCCGAATGCACGAAAATCATTGATATGAGTGGCCTGTTGGATCTTCACCGTTGAAAAATGAACTTGTCTGTTTGCTTGTATTTCAAGCCCGAAATGGAATACTCTTGAATTTATGCCTTTTTCCGTGGAAGTTAATTGTGCATACAAAGGACTTGGTGGACCTGCTGCTTGCTTGATTAGTGGAAAACTTAAATTGAAATGACTTTTTGACCCCTACAATTATATGTGTTAACATCTGGCTCCATAGGGGATGACATGCTCCCTGTGAGCTACCAAGAACATGTAGTTTTTGTGTCTTATTCTAGGGCCATGGGGTCAAGCTCAAATACCTTTTGCTGAAGACAATAGGCTGACATGTACACTACTCTACTTACAAAGAGAAAATAAACACACATGCTCCAGATGGAGTTTATTTATGTACAATCCTAAACTAACTAATTTCTTACAATAGGCTAGGTGAAAAAAAACTTCCACTAGAGACACTCAAGTAACTTCCTAACTGAAAAATTTCTTATTTTGCCACTGATAAGCAAGATATAATAAAACTGTGACCAAAAATTAATTACATTTTTTCAAATTACCTCCCAATGTTGAAGGTATGACAAATCTTGAAAGCTTCAATACATTGAGGAAATGCAAGTCCATGTACTCCCCTATAGGGTCATAAAATAGGTGATAAAACTTACTGGGTTGATAACAGAAAACCTAATCTACTTTACAACTGCTCACATATGGTTGAATGTTTGTTGCAAGTACAGGTGAATGAATGGCTGATGCAAGCTACTGATCTACTTTCCTTTTATCTTCTCTGAAAACATCTGCTAGTTGATTGCAAGAAATCTCCTCATGTATATCAATGAATGGATGTTTCTCTTTAACATGTTGCTCTTGGTAAAAGTTTTCATTTTCATCAAAAGGATGGCTGCTATTGATTTTTTCTTCTAGGGAAAAAAACACCACAACATCTTTATCACTGTCTCCATTACGATCAAATACAGGAGGAGTCTCGAATGATATATCAAGAGATATTTTCTACCCAACATGATAAAACTGTTCTTCATTGTTAAAAACAAGATGCCTTTCAAGATTCAATTCAAGAAGTAATATCTTATCATCATCATATGAGTCAAAGATACGTTGCTCATATATAAGTCTTTTAGAAACAGGGTTATAAAGAGTATCAGTTTCTAGAATAGACTCAATTTATGCATTTTCCTTATTAAAACAACAAACAAAATTTTCTTCTGATGTAGATGAACAAGAAAGAGAAAGAAATGATTCCTCATTCAAGGCATCTTCTTCATTATCACAGCCTTCATAAGAATTAATTATATCCTGAACACAGTGTCTATACTCCTCACAACAACTATGACAAATTAACTCAGAGGAATAAAACTTTTGACAATGAATATTGAAAGCAACATGAAACTCTTTAAGTGAAGAAATGCTAAAAGGTTCAAGAGACCGATACCAAATACGGCCATCTCCTTGAAGAGAGTACATAAAAAAATTCATATGTATATCTTCATGTTGGATGTCAAGTTGCTGTATCAAAGCATGAAACTCTTGAACATGCTTAACATGGCTATCATTCTCACCTTCATAAAATCTGGGTAACGGATATTTCCATTCATCAATTTGAGGCACAAGATGTGGATAACCAACTATGGCTAAGAAATTGAGTGGGGAAAACCTCCTGGTTAGGATAACTTCCATATCCATTTAATTTATCTCATTTTAGTGGAGTCACCAACAAGTTCTAAACAATGGAGTCACCATGGTGAATGTGCAATCTTGAAGGTGTCCAATTTAAGTCACCATCTAAAGCTAGAGCTATGCAATGTTGTTCTTCCCAGGGAACTTTTCAATCTGCTCAAATCCGTCCCCGACAGCGATGCCAAGAATTTTATCACTGAGACTTACCCTTAGATTGCGAGAGGATAAGTCCAATACCCATCAAAAAGGTTTGTATATGTAGATTAATGATAAAAGGTCAAATGAACAAAACTCAACATAACAATGTTTCAACACAGAAAAAACTGGGCTGGTATGCATAAGGATAAATGAGGTTTTAATTAACTTCAGTCTGTGGTTTAAGGATAAATGCGAGTATATGGAAGACTTTGATGAGAAGGATGAACAATTCTGCTATAAGCATCAGGCCTTCTATTAGCTAGGTGAATAAAAAGATTAGTCACAAGATCCTCTTGAAACAAAACTTTAAAACCCTGAAAACATTTACAGTAGCATCATAATCAAACCTCCATTATAACATAGCTGTAACATATCATAAGGATCCTCCAATAATGAGCATTCAGAGTAAGAAGAAACAAGATAATGAAAAGAGGCTGACTTCTATTAATCAAAATATCTTAGATCCTATTACATAAACCAAAGTGTAGCTCTGTTAGTAAAAATGTTACAAAATAAGGAGCTTTGCTCAACCATCCGACACTAACATAACATTTTTCTGATGTATTTATAAAAAAAATAGTAGATAACAACTTCATATGCGAGCTGACCTCTCTAACCTAGGATTCTCCATAAAAAAACTCCTAATCTAACATCTGTACAGGTGGATCTAACAGACTGCTAGAACCAGGGAGCCTGTTGGTAACAACTCTAACAGAAATATCTGTCATGAAGTGTTATCGCTTGGGCGCATCTCCCTTGCTTATTCTTCCTTCATGCTGATTCCTTTTCCATATGTGCCTTTTGATAACTGTGCTGGGAAATATCTTGCAGTCGAAAGTGGATGGTGGCACTGGTAATTTTCCAACCTAACTCAACGCGACTGCTTTATGGAACATGTGTCTGCTAGACGATCATGGAGGAAAGTTGTGACTATTTATGAACTGGAGGATGTGGAATTCGTGTCCAATGGGGAGATAGGATGAGTGAATGCGGAGAGGTGATGGTCTATGGATACAAATGGTGCATGATGAGAGGAGAAGAAAGATGTGCGGGAGGGTGAGTGGAGGACATGTGTAAGAAGGAGCGTGAGTGGTATTGGAGCAAAGGGCGAGTAGGATTTCGGAGGGGAGGAGAGGTGGTAAGCATAAATAGGAGGGGAGGGTATGAAATGATGAGGAGGCACCACACATTTTGGGCACGAGGCAGGGAAAACTGGTTTTCGAACCCCCCTGCCTTTAAGGGTAGAAAGGTCAGGGGGGTCTGAAATGAGATGAGGACTGTCCGATCTGGAAGATGAAGATGTTGCTGATGAAACTTGTGTGAGAGTTAATCCTTACTCGTCCGCTAACAAATTAGGATAAAACTAAATTCTTGCCAAATTATAACTCCCCTAACCATATCTAGTGATGGTGCTAATTTCGTGGAGCATGAATTACCTCTCGAAGTGACTTTCTCCCAGATATGACATGGCAGTCTCTCATCACTTCAACATTTCAGAGTTCGGAGGCTTTTGCATGTAGATTTTTCATAACTCCTAGAGTAGTACGGGCCCAGAGTGACATGGTGGCCTGACATTATATGACGTCACAGTTGCTGATGGGTCACAAAAAAAAGAATGACATGTGTCACTCGAAAATGAATAAATGATGTGTCCAAAGGTGCCTGAACTAAGTTCCATGTGTCTTTGACAGATAAGTGCCAAGTGTCCTCGGTGGATGAGTGCCACGTGCCAATGCCGGATGAATGCCACATGTATCTGATAGATAAGTGCCAAGTGTCCTTGGTGGATGAGTGCCACGTGCCTTCGGCACTTGGGGGTTCGGGAGTTTGTTGAATGTGAAGTATGAAAGCCTTCAGAGGAGTACGGGTCCGGAGTGACGTGGCACTCCGACGCTTCGGCATTTCAGGGCTCCGTTACTTCGGCAGCCCGCTTAAGATGTTAAACCCCACACAACTTTAACACTCCGAATGCACAAAATTCATCTATCTGAGTGGCCTGTTGGATCTCCGCCATTGAAAAACGAACTTGTTTGTTTGCTTGTAGTTCAAGCCTAAAATGGATTGCTCTTGAATTTCTTCCTTTTTCTCTGGAAGTTAACTGTGCATACAAAGGACTTGATGGACCTGCTACATGCTCGATTAGTGGCAAACAAAAATTAAAATGAATTTTTGACCCCTACAATTCTATGTGTTAACAATATATCCTTTAGCAGAAATAATTTTGATTTGATTGTTTTGAAGCTTATATATACTATATGAGAATCCGTGAACACATGGAGCAGTGTCTTTGTTATTGGTTCTTCAATTTTTTCGTTGGTGTCATTACCCATTTCATTATCATTGTCAGTTGAATATGCACCTTTAGCCTAGTTAAACATTTGTTTCCAATTGTCATTTATAATAACTTTCTCCATCTCATACAACATGCTTTTGCATAGTCTCTTTTATGCTTTCATGACCATGTGTACACGAATGCAACCAAAAGCATAAACACTTTTGTAACATATATTTTTCTTTATTACCACTACAATTGTGTCATTTTCTTTTATGTCATGAGGTAAAGCATGTTGAATCCAATATGTGTCAATATGCACATTGATTACACATCCACTTAAGCCCATTTATTTTCCTTTATACTTTTGACCTAGCTCTTGAATTTATAAGAAAGGAAACCTTAATGCTATTAGCCTTTCCTCTAATTCATTTAGTTGCTTCATTATGCATATATACTTATTTCATATAATCTTCCATGGACATGAAAATTTGGGAATCTCATCATGTTGCAATCTCTTTTGACAAGGTTTGCAGGTGCATTGATTTTCTAAATTGTCATATGTGCATTCTTTCAATTATGTTTTCCCTATTTCAATGTTAATTTTATGTACATATATTTGTTTTTTGTTTACTACATATTTTCTAAAAAAAGTGCGATTATAGACCAAGCAATTATAGATAGGCATGCCAACGACATTTTTCTCTAATGCTTGCTCGACTAGTGTCAAAAGAATGTTTTCTTGTTCTTCCTTACTTCCATGAGAAAGTCTGATTCTCTTTATTCTATTATTCTTGTTCTCTTGTTTGAATGATTGGAATTTGTCATTGATATAACTTTCTTTTTTATTTTAGCTACTTCTAGATCAAATGTCATTGTTTATTGCTGTGGCACCACATTTCCCCTAATTAACTCTTTTAGAGATTGAAGAGATATGCTTTTCTTCTCTCCATATCTTTTGTTAGGAGACAATATTGGCTTGATGTTAATATTTGTCTCTCTTATTTGTTGCAATGGCTCAAAATGAAAAATGACCTACATTTGTTCGAAACCGAATAACATTAAATATCTTTGATTCTTTTCTCACATAATGGAATCTAATTAACATAATGGTTGTCTCAGCATATCATATGTGTATTTCTATGCCCCATATATAGGCCATCCAGTCATAAACAAAAACACCACCTTCTATGCCACCTTTCTCATATGGCAATGCCAAATGCACAATACATGCTTGTCAATTTGCAAGTCTTGGGAAATATTTTTTTATATGTCCTATGCATATAATTGAAAAAGAAACATTATGAATAACAACATTTGAAAAAGTTTGCACCATTATGCATCACAAGAAGGGCACATCATATTCATCTTGTGTTAAATAACAAATGGTTTTAGAGGAACTTTCACCATAATCACTATTGAATTCATGCACTTGTTCAAATCCATTTGATAACATCTTGTTTTGTATCTGTTCCCATTGTTGTTCTATGTTTTCATATTTCATAGGCTCTTAATTGTCTCCTTGACTATTGATGGTGCCAATTTGTCTTTAGCACAAGAGTCCTTCAAAATGTCTAGCAAGAGGGTTGTTGTTATGGAACAATATGTCATATGTGTTATTGCTTAAAGTTGAATTGGAATATAAGTATGGCTTCATTTGTGTCTTTAACCAAATTCTTATTTGTATTTTGAGCCATTTGACAACCAATGTACAAAGAAAATGTCTCCCCAAAGGCCTCTTTCTTCTGGTGGTAGAACACTCGAAGCTGACTTTGACATTTGTTGCAAATAAATCTCTGGATCATTGGCATTATGCATTTCCATCAATGAATTTGTGTTCAATTCATGTTTATAAGATACTAGTGCTTCAATATCATTTTTTATAAGCAAGCTTTGAAATGTTTTATTGTACCTTCTCTGAATTCTATAGATGTGTATCTATTATGTAGTAGGACTTGGAGATCATCAAACAAACAATCTCTAAGAGTATATGCAAAGTTGTCCAAGCAGAGCAAGTCATATTTTTCTAAAATAACATTAATATCATGTTTTCAATGTCTAATAAACTCCTCTTCTTTATGCATATGATTTTTTTTCCTTCTTTTCCACCTCGAGTTTTAATTGGATTCATTTTTCTCCCAGTTACTTTTGACTTGTAGAAAAAAGAATAAATTTAGCGTAGGTAAAGTATTTTTTTTGCTCTCCATAGAAATAAGCACCACTCATTACATATCGGGAAAATGTGCATGGCTTGCATACAATGTCTATTGCTAGAAACTACAACTTGGTTGATAAGACTTGTTGATATGTGTGTCAATAGTAGACAATGTCTTTTATTGCAAGTCAACAAGGAAACTTATTACAATAAGCAACTATGTTAATGTTATTTTGTTATAAGAATGTAAAAAACACATAAAAACTATGTATATATTTTCAAAAGCTCAAGGGAAAAATATGAAAGCAACGCAATGCAAGGTTGAGAAAAAAAGGATAACATCATAGTTAAATAAAATCAACATTGATAGAAATTGAACCATTCACAAAAAAACAATACTTAATTAGTAAAATAGACACATATTCACTTTCATATATCAATATGCATACACATTTTTTTTACATGGGGGAATTCTAAAGCAAGCTATAACAGATGAAACTATGAGAAAAAACCAAAACTTCAATGAAAATGACACCTAAATCCATGGCTAAAAACTAATAAATCTTGAAAATTTGGATGGGAACTAATAGGTTTAGAATAATTTTTAGTTGACTTCTAAAGAAGCATCTAAAGGAATTAAAGTTCAAATTAATGACTCAATGTAGTTATAAGCTAAACATAAACTCTATTGTTTTGAATTCATTTGCAATCAACATGATTTTGCAAATGGTTATGGATTTCTTTTAATAACATTTCATTGAAAATACTCCTAAAAACATGAATTTTGCGAGCTGTCATTTTCTAATCTACCTATCAACTCATTTTTAAAAACTATATGATGATGATGACGATGATGATGATTAACGTCCACTAAGATCGAATTGGTCTATCCGACCTTAAGAGGGTAAGTGATTACTTGCGATTCTTTAAAATTTTGTTTTTGTGCTTGAAAAGCATTAAGATAAGATTTCCAAGATCACCATAGTTTTGTTGAGTTAAGAGGTTAGGAAGGTGTTGGAATCCACACACGATTTTGATATTTAAAATGATCGGATGAAATTGTATTTTTCTGTAGCTGCCATCACCTCAATTTTGTAAACATTTTTGAGAGTTTCGAAATGATTATTGGATTAAAATATTTCCTTATTAATTTCTTATGGTTTGCATTTTTGTTCGTTTTGTTTTAATTCATGACTGCAAGCATGAATTAAACGTAAAACTTAGCTTGGTGTTATAATTTTTTGTGCCTTAGAAACATATTTTTATAGGTCACCCATACTCAATTAAAATGAAAATCTTATCAAATGGTTGTTGGATCCATTTTTGTGTTAATACGATTATTATTGTTTCAATGGTTTGGTGGTTCACTATCGAATTGCTTTGATTCATGAATAACTTTGGTTAATTATTTGATATCCTTTTTATGATTTCAATGGTCGTATGAATATTCATACAAATGAGTACAAACCTGCTGTACTCGCGTACTCACCTTACCATGTTGGCTCAAAACATTAATGAAGCGATTCATTATCAGCAAAGGGTTTGGTACTCTGTAATTTTGGCACTCATCGCGAGACATGGTAATGGATATAATGAACCGTCTAGTTTTCATTCCCACTATCCGAGTTATGTTAACCCTTAGGCTCTACTATTTTTATGTTTCTACTCTCCATTCAGACTTGTTTCTGTTGCTCGCACTATTCAAACCTAAAAATATTTCGAGTAATCTACGTTGCATTCTAGTTACAAAGGTCATGGCGCTTGTCGTTCGAGTAGACCCGAACAGATGTCAGGCCTCACTATCCCATGATAATGCTATCGATGAATTAAAGAGTCATGGCTGAGATGTATTCCTCGAAAAATTCCAGGGTTATAATCTTCAGGTGGAAAATGCATTCGCGCAAACCTTTGATGGTTTCAGAGCTAAGATAGGAGACATACAATTAGAATTGACTGATAAATTCGTGAGCAAAGCAACTGGTCTCCCCTCAAAGGGAAAAAAATGGTTCAAAAATGCCCGAATAGAAGAATTTCCGTGGAGTCTGTTCATGACATCTCGCAAAATCACTTGCTGCATCAAAGGTATTCCTATGGCTCTATTAAAATGTAGATGACATAGTTTGCTATTAATTCTGAAACAATTCGTTACATGTGAGGGTAGATATTGATTGGTTTTTCTCTACCATATCTGTTTGCTCATGAATTTCATAGGTTTCAATTTAGATATACCCTTTTAATTATTGACGATTCTTTATAAGATGTCAAAATGACACAAGTGACAGAGTGTCGACTTGAGCCTGTTCCACCATGGATTGGTTAAAATCTTGTTGATGCATCATCTGTCGACCATAGGTGACAGTTAGGAGATATTTTTGATGAGGAATGGTTTTGCCCAGGATGATCCTACATCCAACCTTCTCTTAATTCCAAACCCTAACTCGGACGAGCCAGTGGTTAAAAGCCAATTCGTAAATTCAATTGACGAACCAAAGTTTGTTGATAAAATGCCTCTAGATAAAGGATTACTGTGTATATCTCTTGAACATGTGACTGCTGAATTGGAGGGAAATGATCCTCATTTTCCTGTGAACAACGCTAGTGTTGAGAGTGATGTTAAGAAATGCTGTAAAGGAAGGAAACAACAATGCATAGACTTGGGTTTCAAGAACAAGAAACCCGGTCGCCTAATCTCTAGGAAACTAAGGAACCGAAATGATACTCATTTGAGCTCGATCGATTCGATCGAGATCGATGAGGGTTCAGATCCTGAGATAGAGGATTTTCTACTTCGGCAAGATCCAAAAATTTAGGGTTCCACGAGGGAGGTTATCATTCATTCTGGACCTTATGATTTCGTGACAAATTTACCACCATGCCTTAAAGGTAAAGAAGGATTCTCTGGTATTAGGAAAGATCTGAAGAAAACAACAAATAAGATTGAAGCACCCTTGGTTGATTTCATCCTTTGTCGACCTGCCATTTCCCCTGTACACTGTGATGGCTGTTTTGAGTGGGTTGAGCGCTACTATACTGACATCCCTCTTTTATAGGCTTGAATTAAAACTCTGATTTCTCAGAATGATTTTTTGAGGCAAGAAAGCCTTGATCTCAAGGCTCATGCAGATAGGGAGACTAAACGTATCAATAAATCTAGAAACATAGTCATCAAGAATGCGACTAGTGTCAAGGAAATAATAAATTCTGAACTATCTGATCCCTCTTTAGTTAACTTTTAATGACAATACAATCTTATTTTCTTTTCATTTTTATTTCTGTTATCTAATTCGAAATAAGTAGATTTGAAGTTTTTTTTTCATTTACTAAAATTAAGACTGGCTACAGAATCTTCGATTCTGTAGCCAAGTCTCTTGTAATAAAAAATTAGTTATTAGTAATCGTTTTTCTAATTTATCAAATTGGTTTTGCTTTTCTCAGGAAATGAGTGGTTTCCAATCCACTATTTTTGTAATATTACTTGATTTTGGGAGATTGAACTCTATCGTGTGAGAGATGAGTATTTGGATCCCAGGTTACTTTAAATACTGTTCACTTTGTTAGTGAAAGACATCTTTGCTTGAAACAGATTATGAACATGTAATTCTCAGAATTGAATGGACAAGTTGTTCACATTTCAGCTTTAGACCAGCGTGACACTGTCCCATTTATGTTTTGCCTCTTATATTATGGGATATTAATATGTTACACAACTTTAGCCTCAATAGCATATAATGTTTATGTTAATCCATAATATTGGGTCATTAACCCTTAATTGTGGCATATTACATTAGTAATGTTATTTTATTTATGTCGGCTTTATTTCATTAGTTGTAATTATACCTCCTAGTCTCCTATATATACCAAGGAGACATTTTCATTTGGAATCATCTTGTACTTGAACATTTATGTGGGGTAAAAGGAGGTTGTCCCCTCGAAGAGGCTTATTATCTGAAATTATCTCTTTTTCAAAGCATTGAGTACTTATTTTGAGGTTTTTCCATGCTATATTGATATTTGGTTCTTAACATATGGTATCAGAGCTCATGGTCTTGGGGTTTCGCTGCTACATCTGAGACACCATGGAATTTTCACTATAATTTTTTTTCTACAACGATTAAGAAGGAACAACTTGGAGTGTATTTAGTAGACAGATCAAGGTACGTTGGGTTAAAATTTCAGCTCTTGAGTCCTTATACTTTCGTAGATACAACCTTTGTAAGATAGGGTTCTGGAATCATCTTTAATTGAGTCATTGCGGAATTTTCGCTATAAAATTTTTTCTGTAACATTTCAGACCCTGAAATCTGGAGGATATTCTCAGAAATTAGTAAGGTATTCGTGGTAGCAATTTCAGATTATGGGGAATCTTAAATTTGTAGATACACCTTGTGGAAGATAGGGTATCTGACTAGTCTTATTGACTAGTCTCAAGAAGGTGTTCCAGGTAAAAGAAACATAAATTCTTCCTAGAGTATCCAAATTGAGTGAGACCAGTTGCATTGGATAGTGGATAGATCGTAGTAGTTCTGGTACAAGTTTCAGAATTGTATATCAATTATTTTGTGTGTGGCATGCTATAAAAGTGAGATCTCCTAGGAAGGACAAAAATCAACAAGTTGCGGGGAAGTTACTGTAAATTCCACTTGGCACATCCAATTTTTACCAGACCTATTGCATTGAAGAGAAGAAATATCAGAGACCTACAAAAAAAAAAA
>JASDQU010243800.1:0-13075 GCA_032191745.1 Picea mariana | reverse complement strand
GAACGATAAGTACCTATTTGTTTTTTAACGAGCTTGAGGAGGATAAAATATGCTTTGTATAGCTCATCTTTGATGAGTCTCTCATAACATGTTTAACGAACCTGAAGAAGGAGGGGTTCTATCCCATATATCGCATATGGGTCCTTCAATGTATAATTTTACGAGCCCAAAGAAGGTACAATTGGTGGTCTTTTCACATTTAGGGAGTCTAAAAATGTCTTAAAGAAGACTCCAAGTGTGTTATTTTTTGTAAATTACTCCCCCAAGCTCGAAAAAGTATAAAAAACAAAAGGGAGAACTCTTCTAGACAAGGTTTACTAGAGTATTCAGTTTTCATAATTAGTCCATCCGGTCCAAAAAAGGGTTAAACTTACACTGAATAGACGCCCTTTCGGATGCAGGGCTTTTTTGGGGATTTTCCTAGGGTCATAAATTTTGACTCGGTTATCCGTTTGGGATGAAATTTTACAGGGAGTTTCATCTCAAAGAGTTCACTCCTGTGCTGATCGAAACTATTTGATTGGACATCATTTCAACACTTTTTCAGGGAAAAATTCCTTCATATAAGGCCTCAAATTGGAGTTTTAGTGTTTTTATGAGAATTTTTAATTTTTCAATTATTATTTATCTCTTAGTTTATGAGCCTAATCAGACAAGAAAGTTGACAAATAGTGTCACGCTAGTTATCTCTTAGTTAGTGGTCAGTTTTAGAGTCATGCGAGAATTTTCTAAATTTGGTTGTTTTTCTAAAAAATAGTTGTTTTTCTAAAATTAGTAGTTTTAGAAAATCCCAGATAGTAGTTATAAGGGGTTGAAATTTGATTGTAATAGTTAGGATGGAGAAGGAATAAAAGAGAGTTATTTTTTCATTCTCCTATGTTTGCATGGTTTATTCGATCTTGTGAATGAATCTCAAGCTTTGGCTACATCACTTTCAAATCCTTTTAACGAGTGCAAAAGGAAACAAGATCACTTGACAATCATTTCATGTTTAGGGAGTTTGAAAAGAGATTAAAGGGGACTCCAAAGAGTTCCTTTTTCGTATAGTTTTTACAAGCCCAAAAAAGTGATAAAAATATACTCAATAACTTAATCTCATGAATTTACGAGCACGAGAAAGAACAAAGACTGAGCTCGGGGTTGGCTTCATTTTTACATGAGCTTAAAACAAAGGATAAAATCGTGCTCAAGGTTGGTTTCATTTTTACATTAGCTTGAAACATGGGATAAAACTGTGTTTTGGGTTGGTTTCATTTTTACACGAGCTTGAAACTGAGAATGAAACTATTCCGGGGTTGGGTTCATTTTTACACGATCTTGAAACCGAAAATTAAAATTTGATCAGGTGATACCCATTAGCGTGTTTTATTCCCAACATGATATCCAGAGATTGGTACTTTCCCCCCAGCATGATCAGAAAAATATACCGGCTTAACTCCGCCATGATATCCAGAGAGTGGAGACATGCCCCCCAAGATTTGTTTCATCCACCGACTCTTATTCTGCACCTGAAATGACTCCTAGCTATAATAGGAATAGGTTCACCAAAGAGAGAGGAAGAAAGAGGATCAACTGACACATGTAGATGAAATGAAGGTTTAGGTACAAGATCTAGTGGAAGAATCGACTTAATTGGAGGGGGGTCTATTTCATTTTTTAACGAGCTTGACACAAACAATGAACTATGATCATGGGTATCTATTTCATTTTTGAACGAGCTTGAGACAAAAAGTGAACTATGCTCATTGATGTATCTTTTTCATTTTTTAACGAGCTTGACACAGAAATGGGAACTATGCTCGTGACCATCTGTTTCATTTTTTAACGATCTTGACACAAAAAAATAATTATGCCCATAGTCATCTATTTCATTTTTTAACGAGCTTGACACAAGAAAAGAACTATTCTCATAGTCATGTGTTTCATTTTTTAATGAGCTTGACACAGGAAAAGAACTATGCTCAAAACCCTCTACCATGGCTTCCAAGAGGTCTTCATCATAAGGAAGAACAATGATTTGGAAGGAATACATGTCAAGGGACTCAATAGGGTTAATGAGAGCAAGATAAGGCTCCAAAACCCCCATTGAAGGGTTCACCATGTCAACTAGCAGATCTAATTCTAAATAAGTTGAGCATTCAGTGAGAGGATCCTTCTCATCAAAAATTAAACGCATGGGACACGATACCACATAATTAACCTGTGTCAGGGGGGATACCACCTGCATATAAGTAACATTCATAGGAGTCAGATGTTTGATAATCATATCATGACCAACAAACAAAAGTTGGTCAAAGGTCTCAATGTTTCCATTATGAGGGAAATACATCACTTGAAAGAGTGTGGACATGAAAAAAAATTCATAGCATAAACATAGTCCCTCCCAAGGAGAAAATTAAAGTCCAAGGTGCCTTGGACTACCATAACATCAATGCAGATAGTTTTCCCTCCTAAGGTGATGGGAAGCTGAGGAAGGATCCTAAAGGTTCGCTATATATTCTATTAAAATCCCATAGATAATGGGTCACCGACACAAGCTGAGGGGAATAAATAGCTTTCCAAGTGGTTGAGGATAATATACTAATAGAATCACCTTCTTTAATAATAGTGCAATGTACCATGATCGTATCACAAACTTGCACCGTGATTTGGAAAGGAAAGTATGAAGGAAGGTAAGGCTTCACCAGATTATTCCAATCAAAGGAAATAACCTCAGTACTTGGAGGGGGTTCTATCGAAACGGGTGAAATTCCCCCTTGTCCTGAGAAATATGAAGTGATAAGAAGAACCTAAGCAGTATCAACTTCAATATCCAAGGGAAGAGTGGGATCGAATGAGGATTGAATTGGACTAACCACTTCATCAACCAACGGTTGGTTGAGAGAGGACTCATGGGAAGCAGTTGGAGGTTGTTGTTGGGAAAGAACAATGTCTTCCAAAAATTTCAAAGCTTCATCCATTCTAGGGAAAAGGTAAGTGCGGTGCATTTCCCCGCATAACCAACAAGTAATTCTGACTTTATCGTTTTCCCCCAAACTTGATGTTCATTAGTTGATGGGTTGTCACCAACATGACCTACAACGGATGGCGACATGATTTGTTGAGAACCCATGGACCACACTTCCACGACCTTGGGAATATCATGGAAATCTTTAAGAAGGTGGTCACCCTTATAAATGTTGCAAGGGAATTTGGGCTTGCAACATGTGTTGGAAAGATTTTCAATATCATCAACATTCCCAACATGATTAATAGTGGTTGGTTGATTACCCCCTTGATTATTTTTGTTCTTCTTAATATTCCTTTTTTTTTTCTTCATATCCTTCTAGTTACTAGCATTAATACTTTCACCGGGCAAGGAAGAAGAAAGGGAAGAAGACCTGATGGGAGAAGAAGGAAAAGGATCAACATGAGGTTGATTTTCTTGGGGTGGAGGTTTTTCATTTCAAGTACCATGAGATTTTGGGATCACCGAAGTGGAAAACAACCATACTGGTAACCCTATAGTGAATCTAGAAAGACTCAATGTAGTAATGTAAGGAGGACCAATATTTCCAAAACCAAGAAAAGGATGAGGATCCCCATGTAAAGGGGTTCCTTGATTGGCAGGATCTGAAACTGTTTCTATAGACACAGACTCAGACTAGGGTTTGCTAAATCAAAGAGCACACACTACCAAAGTCCCTATAAGATAAGAGCAAGCAAACAACTCTCTTGTAATAGAGAGAAAGGAAGTAAGGATATTCTAGGGACAGGAGATGAGGCCGTCAATGAAGAAAAAAGAGATAGTTACCCACAACTACTCCATAATGGACTTCCAGAGGTACAAGTACCAGACATAACCAAGTACCCTCCTAAGGAGCCAAAATCGTGTGTTGTACGTCTGTCTCAGGTACTAACAATACCACCACCATAGTCACCTAGGAAGGTAACCTAAGAAAAGAAACTAGGGATACCACTTTGCGCTTGATAGTTGGGCAAACTAGTCGTGAGATACAACTTCTGTGAATGGACAGGGAATGTAAGAAAAATGTCTTAGACCCGAAGCAACTCAGATAGTGGTGTCGCCCGAAGGAATTTCCACTACTAATATTTCCCCCTTGACTTGCATAACCCCACTGAGAGAGAGTGTTGGGGATCGATCCAAGCACTCTTCTTGACTTCTCCTACTGTTTGACTCCTATGTTAGAGTATCTTTCCCAATAAACACTTCATGTTACTAATGGATTTTCGCTCATTAGTGTTCCTAGTTTGTTTCAGTGGCCTTGGAAAATTTACTCTCCACCCTACAACCCAAACTTGTGATATTTTTCTAATAAAGAAAAAGTCTAGTTGATTTTAAATTATGCATTTGTTCCTTTTATTGTTTTTTGTTACTCAAAAGGGTAAATGGAAGTAGACTATATGGTGTTATGACTCAATTCTTAAAACCATGCAAAATGAAAGTGAAATACAAATATTTTTCTTTCGATGAATGCTAGCTATGGTAGAAAGGAGAGTCTTTTTCTTTCCCAAATGCATATTCCCAATGCAATTCTCTAAAGTGTAAACTCAAACTTATACCACCCAAAAAATAGAATGTAATATTTTTCTCTTTTTTTTATTCTAAATGCAGTGAAATCAAATCAAATGCAAGTCCTTTATGCTTCCTTACTTTCAATTAAAATGAAACAATTCAATGCTAATACAAAGGAACACAAAGCAAAATAGATCCAAACAAAACGTGCACTTAAAATGTTAAAAAGAACTCAAAAATGAAAATGCAGGAATGCTTCCAACACAAGTTCAAACAAGAACCCAAATATGTAAAAAGAGAAGGGAAATCACTTTTTGAAAAACTCAAAAACAAAGATGAATAATCAAAGAAAAGTTTCAACAAGGACAAAGAGTTCATGACTAACAAACAAGAAACTCAATAACAAGTCTTGACGCAACTTATACAATCTCCAAAATAATGAAACGCACTCCAAAATCATCAAGTGAAACACTTGGAAATTTTTGGAATGGAAATGAAAGAAGTTTGAAAACTTGTAAATAAAAAACATCAAATTGTTGACAATAAAGATTGTGCCAAAGGATCAAGTTAACTTTGGACAGCTATGAACCTTTCACAATTTGATAAAATATGATAATTCAAAAGAGGAAAAAAGAGTGATAAATACATTTATTCAATCAACCAAAGCTATAACCAATCCTAAAAGACTCAAAGGAAAATCCCAGAGTCAAGAATCTAAGAAAAAAAATGAAAAAAAAGCTTAAAAGTGACCTAGGAAGGGGACAAATGCTCATGTAGTAGGGAAGACCGGTCATTGAACAAAGATAAACCCTCCTATAGAGACAGACATAGGGTGTTGATTAGGATTGTCAGTGCCCTGTAGACCACTACATGGTAATGTTGAATCCTAGAAGTGACTAAAAAGCACAAAATTTTTCCCAGATTCAATAAAGATCAGGCTACTGACTTTGTACACTTCCCAGTGAAGATGTGGTAAAAAGGAAGAGTTCAAATAACAAGAAAATAAACAGAAATTTCAAGCAAGCAACAAAATGCAAGAGAGATAGAAACCGAGGAAAACATCAAAGTTATTCCCTAGTGGATTCATCATTTTTCTGTTGTGGTAAAGTCCCCCCCGCAGACAGGTGAAACCCCCATCATATCCAGTTTCGTTTGATACAAGACAGAAGGAAACAAATGGACACTAACTTCCCCTTAATAATAATTTATATGTTGTTTAATGAAATCATAAGAGATAGAGAAAGAGGAAAAGGTAGACGGCTTACCTATTTCCTGTAAGTTGTCCTCACTGCTCCAACTGTTGAACTTGATCTCCAAGATCCTAGTATGGAAGTATCCCTCCTACAAGAGATGGGAAAAACCTCTTCTACTACTATATATCATTAGATGAAAGTAGATTTAGCTATGCTAGACTTAAACAAGACAAAGATAAACATTCATGAAATGAACAATGTAGAAATTAAGAGAAATAGGCCAAGTTAGATATTAAAAATGGAAAGAAATGAAATATTTACAACCTTAATGACGATGTTGCATCACTTCCTCCAAGCTATCCTTTTTCTATCCCCTTCATGCATTACTAAATGATAGTTATGATTCTATGAACTACCCCTCTCTCTTGAATGTATCAATATCAGAAGTATGATACTTTGAAGTTATCCCTCCCTCTAAGCTCTCACATAAGGAATTTAAATAATTTTCCATTTGAGAACTAACTCAACAATCCAAGGAAAATATTGTTAGGGACCTGACCTCCCTAACCCCTCATGTATGTAGAATAATATATTTTCCATGTAATAAAGACCAATATTAATCAAGCCTAGTAATAAGGAAGAATAAGTCAAATGTAAGAAGACCTAATAGAAGCTTCTTCTTCTAGAAAGATCTTCCTCTAGATTTCTCTCTTGGTAGATAGATTTAGTATAAATAGGAGTCGAGGTCATGAGAAGTTTTTGCCTTGAGAATTATTATAATAGAGATCTGCTCTGCTGGAGGTAGCCCCCTCAAAGAGACACGTGAACATTGTTTCCTATCAATAAAGGTATAAGTGAACATTGTTTCCGTTGTTGATATCTGTAGTATATTCATTTTATGTTTCTATTTCACTATTATTATCTACAATATTGCTCTTTTATGCTCATATCATATATATGGTACCTTACAAGTGGTATCAGAGCACTTTCCTCGACAGAAAATTGTGGGTTATTTTTTTTTCAAGGGTAGAGACATATTTCAGCGTCTTTAAGCTACAAATATCTGTCATTACACACATAAACCTGCGGTCAGGGAGTAATACATGCATGAAATACAAGTGGTACTTAAGTGAAATTTTGTTGGCCACCCTTGTAAGCCCTGTTGGTACTCCTTTGAGTGGTAGTGCATTAGACAACACATGTATACAGATTAGCCTGATCATCCTAGATCCCTCTATAGATAAATTGATCGATCGCCTGACTGTTATAGTGTCATTGAGAACAACACTCGGGAAGTGACTTTATAGTACCTGGGTAGTCAGGTAGTATGGCTAATGGTACAATATAGCCTCCTTACTTGGTGCCCTAATATATTGGGATGATTACTACTATTGGACCTCGCACATATATCAGAGAGCTATAGCACAAGGAAAACCCTTGACTATAGATCCCTTACAAACCCTAACCATTGGGAAAAGAAAATAAAAGGAAAAGACAAGATCTCTTGCAGTTCAACCTTGTCGTCTGCATTGGGGTTGTGAAATTACTACATATTTTTTCCTATTAAGAATTTGGGCATTCTGCCTCTGGAGTTAAAAAGAAAAAAAAGAAAAAAGATAAGGCCCCGACCACACCATTATTTGAGACCTATCCCACTGGATTCTACTCTTCATCATGATCACAGTAATACCTATCATTTTCAATAAATAAAAAAATCCTATGGTCCTGAACCCTCCCCGACACCCCTATTTCACACCCATCTCATTGCTTTCCTCTTCTCACACTGAACACAGTCATATATATCATTTTTTACCCTTTTTTCTATGGACCCACTCCCCCTCCTTTGTTCTCCTCCTTTCCCCATGGACAAGACTCGCAACCAAGAATTCCTTCAATCCCTACAATATGAATCCAAACATCACAAGGTCAACATCCAACAAATGACCTCTGAAATTGCTTCTGCCAAGTCTTGCTTGGACATCCTCAATGCCCATTTTACTGATGTTAAGGGATATTTGACCTCTGTTAAGAGAGACTTAGCCTCCCTCACCCAATGGCTAAAACAATCCATTGGTTCTACCTACCTTGACCCCACTTCCCATTATGAAGGTGAGAACTCCTACCATAATATGCATCTTCATTTTAACTCCCCTACTTGTGACCCATGTCTTCCCCAAGTTGAAGTGAACAAATTTGATGGCTCGGATCCCACTAGTTGGGTCACTCAAATGGAACATTATTTGTCCCTACATGGCATTATGGATGATCTAGCCAAACTTTGTTATGGTGTCCTCTATTTGGATTTGGAATGCTGGAAATGGTGGAAATGACGTAGAAAGACACGTCGGGGGTATGTTGCTTGGACACAATTTGTGGCTAAGCTATATGAACACTTTGACACTGACACTCACTATCTAGGTAATTTGATGAAGTTGAAACAATCTGGCACAATGGAAGACTTTATATCTTCCTTTGAACACTTGTCTTTCAGAACGGAAGGCATGTCTGATGATTTCTTCTGGGAATTTTTTATCAGTGGCCTCCAAGTGAAATTCAAGCCCAGGTCCTCATGGATTTCCCTCAAACTTGGTTCGAGGCTACTCAACGTGCCAAGGAAGCTCAACAGATTTTTTCTTCTAAGACACACAAACCTTCCTTTATTCCTCGCACTCTCCCTACCAACCCAGCTCCTCCTCCCACTCCTCTCAAGATCTAGAAATTAACTCAGGATAAAATGGCCGAAGGCCAACTAAAGGGCCTTCGTTATAATTTTTATGACAAATATTTTTCGGGGAACAAGTGTAAGGAACAAAAGTTGTTTATGGTCATATCTGAGGATGTTTTTGAAGAAGAGGTAGAGAACCCCCCTATTGAAAAATTACCTGAGAAAACTGATATTACTCCTCCATTTGATCCACCTAAAGTAGAACGAGTCATTTCATTGAATGCTCTCACGGGCTTCTTCGCTCCCCAAAATATCAAGCTCATTGGTTACATTAAGAACATCAAGGTCATCATATTAATTGACAGTGGAAGCACCCATAATTGTTTTCATCATCGCATTGCCCAAGAAACCCATTGTTATGTCCATGCAGTCAATAACTTTCAAATCATGATTTCTAATGGAGAATCCATGAAATGTGGTGGGAGTTGTGAAAATGTATGTCTCCAAATTGGGAAATACAACCTGAAATCTCATATGTTTTCTATAAACATGGGTGGTTGTGATATTATTCTTGGTGCAAAATGGTTATGCACCCTTGGTCCCATCCTCATGGATTTTAAGAAATTAACCATGCAATTCCATCCTACATGCCAACAATACAAGTTCTGAGGAACCACAGTCGGTTCCCCTGAGATCATCAGTTCCCATCGAATGGAAAATCTCCTCAAAAGATTTCATTCCGACATCATTTCCCAACTCCATGCTATTCAATCCATTGAGACACCTTCGGTGCATCGTGACCTCCAATGTTTCATCTCCAAACACCAAGGTATTTTTTCCAACCCCTAGGCACTTCCTCCTTCTCGTGGTGTTCATGATCATTCCATTTCTCTCATCCCAGGCAGTCTTCTACCCAATGTTCTCCCTTATCGTCTTCCATTTTCCCAAAAGAATGAAATTGAGAAAATTGTTTAAGAATTTATTGTCGCAGGTGGTATTTTCCCTAGTACCAATCCCTATTCCTCTCCGATGGTCATGGTACTCAAGAAATAAGGTACTTGGCGCATGTGTCCAAACGTTCTCACCCTCAATAATCTCACCATCAAATAAAAATTTCCCATTCCTATCATTTATGATATCTTGTATGAATTGAGTGGTGCCCAGTACTTTACTAAACTTGATCTTCAGTCCGGCTACCACCAAATCCACATGAAAGAAGAAGACATTCCCAAGACTACTTTTCACACTCATGAGGGTCACTATGAGTTCTTGGTCATTCCCTTTGGCCTTTGTAATGCCCTATCAACTTTCCAAAGTATCATGAATTATGTCTTTTGCCCTTTTCTCTGTCATTTTGTCTTAATTTTCTTTGATGGTATTCTCATCTATAGTAAAACCGGGACAAACCATCTTACTCATGTGGATAAAGTTCTTCATTTACTCTCTAAGAACCAACTTTTCCTCAAACAATCTAAATGCGATTTTAGAGCATCGAAAGTCGATTACTTGGGTCATATTGTTGGCAAGGCAGGTTTCAAGGTGGATCCTAAGAATATTGAAGCTATGCAGGATTGGCCTCGCCCCAAGACCCTCAAAATCTTGCATGGTTTTTTGGGTTTAACAAGATATTATCGCAAGTTTGTTAATAATTATGGAAAGATTGTGACACCTCTCACTGCTCTTCTTAAAAATAATTATTTCATTTGGACTCTAGCAGCTGATCATGCCTTTAAAGCCTTGAAGGAGTCCATGTGCACCACTCCTATCCTGGTGCTTCTTGAATTCACAAACACATTTTTTCTGGAATGTCATGCTTCTGGGAGAGGAATTTGAGTAGTCCTTATACAATATGGTTGGCCTTTGGCCTTTACCAGCAAACAACTGTCAGAGTGACATTTGGGACAATCAATCTATGAAAAGGAAATGTTGGCTATTATGTATGCAGTATATCTTTGGCACCTTTATCTATTGGGGAGACATTTCCAAATTAAGACAGATCATCAGAGCCTCAAGTATTTTCTGTAGCAATGCCCTTCCTCCCCGAGGCAATAAAATGGGTAGCTAAATTATTTGGATATGATTATGATATCATCTACAAGAAAGGAAAATACAATGTGGTTGTTAATGCTCTTTCCCTGAAATATGAAGATGAAGGGTCTCTTCTTTCCCTCTCCTTCATTGTACCAGAATGTCTCCAAGGGGTTCACCAAGAATGGCTACAAGATCCCAAAATTTTGTGTTTGATCCAACAATTACAAGCCAATGCTCCAGTTTCCCCAGGGTAATCTTGGCACAATGATGAGATTCACTACAAAGTTCGTCTGTATTTAAGTCAACCGTCACATCTTAAATCCATAGTAGTTTCTTAGCTTCATTTTACACCCTCAATTGGGCACTCAAGCTTTACAAAAACCTATGAACGGGTCAAACGCTCTTTTTTTGGGGATGGTATGAAACAAGATGTTTGCACTTTTGTGGCAGAATTTGATGTGTGTCAATGCAACAAGGGAGAAATGGTCAAAGCACCTGACACACTCCAACCACTTCCAATTCCACCCACTATTTGGAGGGATATCTCTACGGATTTCATTGTATGCTTACCCAAATCAAGCAATAAGTCTGTCATCATGGTGGTAGTTGATCGAATTTCCAAGTATGCTCATTTATGTTCTCTTCAACATCCATTTACTGCCTCCATGGTGGATCATATTTTCATGGATCATGTCTTCAAGCTTCATGGCATGCCTCATTCTATTGTTTCTGATAGAGATCCCACTTTCACCAACAATTTTTGGCAAGAATTTTTCATAATACAGGGCACCCAGTTGCATTTCAACACC
The DNA here is from genome assembly GCA_032191745.1 of Picea mariana. Taxonomy (NCBI): domain Eukaryota; kingdom Viridiplantae; phylum Streptophyta; class Pinopsida; order Pinales; family Pinaceae; genus Picea; species Picea mariana. Next base: position 1,861 of record JASDQU010243800.1, on the reverse strand, counting down.
GCCTATAATCCTCAGATCGATGGTCAAACTGAAGTTTTCAACAAATGTTTGGAAACATATTTGAGGTTTTTTGCATCTGAAAGGCATAATCAATGGCCTCAATGGTTACCTTTAGTTGAATGGTGGTACAACACTTCTTACCATACAACTATTCCCATGAATCCTTTTGAAGAAATATATGGAAAGAAGCCACCTTCAATTACTTAATATATGCCCAATGTCTCCAAGGTCCAGGTGGTTGACCAAACTCTTATCGTTTGAGAGACTATTCTACGTACCCTCAAAGAGAATTTGGTCATGGATCAGAATTGCACGAAGCAACAAGCAGATCAAGGTCACTCCAAATTTCAATTTGTTGAAGGGGACCATGTGTTTCTTCGACTGAAACCTTATAAGAAAAATTCACTCAAGGCCAACCATTTTCAGAAACTGGTGCCAAATTTTATGGTCCTTATACAGTTCTCAAGTGCATGGGAAAGGTGGCCTATCAGTTAGCCTTTCCCATTCATTCCAAGATCCATCCTGTTTTTCATGTCTCCTGCTTGAAGAAGGTAATTGGAACTAAGTGCCAAACTCAAACCAGTCTTCCTGAGTTGGATGAAGAAGGCTCCATCTGGTTGTAGCCACAAGTAGTCTTGAACCAACATGAGCATCATATCCATCAATGCACCATCAAGGAAGTGTTATTTTAGTGGAAAGATACAACTCCATTCGATGCCACATGGGAGTCAGCTACCATTCTTCCTCATCTCAAGCCTTGAGGACAAGGATATGTTTAAGGGGGAAGGCATGTTAGGGACCTAACCTCCCTAACCCCTCATGTAAGTAGTGTTAGCACTGAAAGTCACACTTTGACTGCTAAAGTGTAAGCTCAGCACCCATAAGAATGTAAAAGATAATTTTGGTTTTGAATAGGTGGATCAGCAAGATGGATAAAGAAAGAGAGAGGGCTACAAACTGTATATCAATAGGCTACACCAATGGGAAATGGAGTCACAAACATCCTACTCATTGAAGGCACAAAAGATGCTCAACAAAAAACAAGATTATATGTTGATAAGTGGAAGAATGAAGAAGTAAAACATAAGGTAGAATGTTCACTAAAAAGACATCCTCTCAATTTAATGAATCAACAAATACTTGAATATAAACAATGACTAATGGGCAAAATAAAACAGATCCTTTGCTTCTTAGGGATCCATAAATAATTAACAGTCTTTGATCCTCAAATATGAAATATATTCAAATAAGAAGAAATATAAACATAAGAGTTAAAATCTCAAATCACGGCTCTCATGAGTCTCCAATAGCAGTAATGCTTACAATCATAAAATGCCCATAGGCTTACAAATGAACATACACAAAAAAAATTGCCTACTACTCTCTCTAGCCTCTCTTGGCTCATGAATCCCACTCCAAGAGATATTTCCTTCCTTAAATAGAAAATAGCATCATCATAACCTTAGGAGGTCGAATCCCATCTCCTCCATTGGATTCTAAACCTTGGAGATAGGTGGCAACAATCAAAGAGACAAAAATCCAACAAACTGCTAATTTTCAAGAATTTGTTGGAAGTCATTAATAAAATGTTTCCACCTCATGCATGAGGCCTTTGATGGAGCTAAATCTTAGGTCCAAGTGTCCCTTAACATCTAACTGATCCTTGAGAATCCATTCGAATCCTCCTTGACAGGTGGCAACCTCCCAACAAGGCGAATACCAAAACCATGACGCTACAGGAAATTAGGCAGCATCATTGTAAAACAGTTGGTAGTGCCACTTCTATGTCTAATACTTCTAAAACCATACAACATTTTGAAAACCTAAGAGAGATGTTTTTTATTTGGAATGTTATCAACAA
>JASDQU010243799.1:40637-51184 GCA_032191745.1 Picea mariana | reverse complement strand
GATGTTAATTATCATCATCATCATTAACTATAAATTCAATTTTCTTTATAATTCCTCTTTTGAAAATATTATTAATTTTAGTAAAACAATCATATTGAATAAATAAAATTGATTTAAATGAAATTTAATTACATGTTTTATTTTTATATTTTTCAATACATTCCTATTTTAAGTATGGCATTAATTTTAGTTAAACTATCATAATTCAATATATCAAATTTATTTAAACGAATTTCAATAATATTTTTTATGCTAGGAAATTTTATGGCTGTAAACCATGTGTAAAGTTTTGAAATGCGTGAAATTTTCTGGACATTTCAAAACTCCACACACAAGTTACATCTAGAAAATTTTCTAGCATTATGAATAACTGTGGAAACCTACATAATCATATTTTTTATCTTTTATTTTTTTAATAATTTTTTTGCATATCATTAATTTTAGTTTTTTTTTTTGGTAAATACACAGACATAAATTTTTATTCTATCATCAAAGGATTCATACAAAAATTCTCAGCTATTGGTTTGCCACTTGGGAAACTAGACTAGTAACAGTGGAAAAGCTTATCATTCATGACAATTTCAACTATGTTTTTAAATAGTCTTGAACTTACTGAATACACAAAGTATAGAATGTACTTATCGTGCTAGAATCTACCACTAAGACATGTCTGCTCTTCATTTTAACAAAATTTGAAATAAAACCATACTAGCTAATCCATCGGAGGAGGGGCCGATGACTCTTTTGGAGGAGTGGCAACTTCCTACCTATTGATCTAGGTTGCTACTGATTGTAAATGTGTTGAACCTACACAAAATAGATCTAGCTAAGAATTGACATACATAGTTGCCGAGAAAATAGAAGAACAAAGAAGTAGGAGAGAAAGAATGGAAGAATTCTCATTAATCAAATGAATGAATTATAATTTACACATGATATAATTTGTATAACTCAACCAATGCACACTCAAGGAGACGCCAATGTGCCATAATGGTGTTCTAGAGTGATTTGGACACACACCAACAGTTATGGGAGTAAAATGCCACCTAGTCTAGTCTCTTGGGTAGTTACAGGAGTGAATTGCCACCTAGTTGAGTTAACTAGTCTATCAGTCTTCAGTTAACTGACTGAAACATAATGAAGTTAAGATGAGATCAATGAATCATGGGTAATGCGCTATTATGGTGATTATCCCAAGGACAATGTGCATTAGCTGGTGATGATCCCAATGCTACATGGTGATAATCCCAATGTAGCATCTACAATCCACTCAATTGATCAAAATGAAGTGAAAACTAAAGAGAATATTCTTCCTAAAATATAGGATATTGAATAATGACTAATAAACATAGGAAAAACCTTAGGAAAAATAAATCCTAGGTGTGTGTGTGAAGTAACTCCAACACCCCCCCTGAACATCACTCTAGTGAAAATAAAGAATGGGTCTCGACAATGAGGCCATGTTAGGTACCCAAATGTAATACCCATGTTTCCCCCAGTTTGTAAATATAACTATAACTGACCAAGAGACGATGGCAGACTAAATATTTGTGAATGTTTGATTTGATGAACTTTGCATAAAATGGTCAATGTATGATTTTTTTGTTATTGATAGAAAATGGATATGTGTTGCTCAACTACTGAAAGGGGGGGAGTTTGCCAAGATAGACCATGGATTTTATGAGAGAGATGGTGAAGGAAAATAAGAATGGTTGAGATGACCCTCACTAAACCATTACTTACTGGATGTAATTTCTCAATAATCCTCTGACCCATAAATGAATTATCGGTCAGGATGGTAGTTGGAAGACCTCCTCAAGAGTTAATGAGGAGATAGGGTAGGGTACCCATATGTAAGGCTTCCAGGCCTGACCACAAGTTGGGGATTCATACCCACACAACCTTGCTAAGGAAGGAAATAAATGAAGTAATTTAGGGAAAGAGGAAGATCTGCAGGAAGAGAAGAAGAGAGAAAACAATATTCAGAAGAGAAGAGAGCGTTGTTCGACTCTAGACTTGAGAGGAAAACTGAGAAGAAAACTCATTTTGGTAGTAAGAAGCCATGGGAAGGGTTTCAATACAATCTAATAAACAAGGCTGATGAGTAACTAAGGAAGTCCTCACGCAGACCTCCTTGCTTGCAGTAGAGAAAACCGGTTTCCAAGTTCATGTAGGAGGAGGAGAGTAACCTCCATCCCTGAATGTCATGGAGCAAGGAGAAAGAATCTCTCTTAGAGCATCATGGTCTATCTCGAGGGTGGCTAGCAGTAAATCTGTCAGGAGTGGCTGTGCCTATGGTTGGGTGGAAACATGCACCCATTTCAGAAGTCACCTCACATTTTCCAGTTCTAATAAGTATTTTCATACTCTGTGTAATACATTAGATGCGATGATCGAATGCTTATGTTTATGTTAAGTTTAATAGTGTTTGANCATCAAAGGATTCATACAAAAATTCTCAGCTATTGGTTTGCCACTTGGGAAACTAGACTAGTAGCAGTGGCAAAGCTTATCATTCATGACAATTTCAACTATGTTTTTAAATAGTCTTGAACTTACTGAATACACAAAGTATAGAATGTACTTATCGTGCTAGAATCTACCACTAAGACATGCATGCTCTTCATTTTAACAAAATTTGAAATAAAACCATACTAGCTAATCCATCGGAGGAGGGGCCGATGGCTCTTTTGGAGGAGTGGCAACTTCCTACCTATTGATCTAGGTTTCTACTGATTGTAAATGTGTTGAACCTACACAAAATAGATCTAGCTAAGAATTGACATACATAGTTGTCGAGAAAATAGAAGAACAAAGAAGTAGGAGAGAAAGAATGGAAGAATTCTCATTAATCAAATGAATGAATTATAATTTACACATGATATACTTTGTATAACTCAACCAATGCACACTCAAGGAGAAGCCAATGTGCCATAATGGTGTTCTAGAGTGATTTGGACACACACCAACAGTTATGGGAGTAAAATGCCACCTAGTCTAGTCTCTTGGGCAGTTACAGGAGTGAATTGCCACCTAGTTGAGTTAACTAGTCTATCAGTCTTCAGTTAACTGACTGAAACATAGTGAAGTGAAGATGAGATCAATGAATCATGGGTAATGCGCTATTATGGTGATTATCCCAAGGACAATGCGCATTAGTTGGTGATGATCCCAATGCTACATGGTGATAATCCCAATGTAGCATCTACAATCCACTCAATTGATCAAAATGAAGTGAAAACTAAAGAGAATATTCTCCCTAGAGGAATATTCTTCCTAAAATATAGGATATTGAATAATGACTAATAAACATAGGAAAAACCTTAGGAAAAATAATCCTAGGTGTGTGTGTGAAGTAACTCCAACACCCCCCCGAACATCACTCTGGTGAAAATAAAGAATGGGTCCCGACAACGAGGCCATGTTAGGTACCCAAATGTAATACCCATGTTTCCCCCAGTTTGTAAATATAACTATAACTGACCAAGAGACGATGGAAGACTAAATATTTGTGAATGTTTGATTTGATGAACTTTGTATAAAATGGTCAATGTATGAATTTTTTGTTATTGATAGAAAATGGATATGTGTTGCTCAGCTACTGAAAGGGGGGGAGTTTTCCAAGATAGACCATGGATTTTATGAGAGAGATGGTGAGGGAAAATAAGAATGGTTGAGATGACCCTCACTAAACCATTACTTACTGGATGTAATTTCTCAATAATCCTCTGACCCAGAAATGAATTATGGGTCAGGATGGTAGTTGGAAGACCTCCTCAAGAGTTAATGAGGAGATGGGGTAGGGTACCCATATGTAAGGCTTCCAGGCCTGACCACAAGTTGGGGATTCAGACCCACACAACCTTGCTAAGGAAGGAAATAAATGAAGTAATTTAGGGAAAGAGGAAGATCTGCAGGAAGAGAAGAAGGGAGAAAACAATATCCAGAAGAGAAGAGAGCGTTGTTCGACTCTGGACTTGAGAGGAAAACTGAGAAGAAAACTCATTTTGGTTGTAAGAAGCCATGGGAAGGGTTTCAATACAAGCTAATAAACAAGGCTGACGAGTAACTAAGGAAGTCCTCGTGTAGACCTCCTTGCCTGGAGTAGAGAAAACCGGTTTCCAAGTTCATGTGGGAGGAGGAGAGTAACCTCCATCCCTGAATGTCGTGGAGAAAGGAGAAAGAATCTCTCTTAGAGCATCATGGTCTAGCTAGAGGGTGGCTAGCAGTAAATCCGTCAGGAGTGGCTGTGCCTACGGTTGGGTGGAAACATGCACCCATTTCAGAAGTCACCTCACATTTTCTAGTTCTAATAAGTATTTTCATACTCTGTGTAATACATTAGATGCGATGATCGAATGCTTATGTTTATGTTAAGTTTAATAGTGTTTGAAATATTATTATAAATGCTTATTTGCTTCTATAAACTACTATATTTACATGGCCTTAGATTTATCTAAGTCTATCCACTAGAGAGTTATGGGATGTGAGTCCCCAGGAGAGTCGGGGTAGGATTAACTGAAATGTATAAGTCCCGCCGACCTTTTGAGTCTACCATAGTAGTAATGTCAAGTTCAACTCCGTGGGAGAAGGGTGCTTCCTTTAGAACTTTCATCTATGTGACCGAGGGTTCATACCCATGACCTTAATTAAGTCTCGGTGAAGAGATGAGTGTATCCCCTGAACCTCGATATGATTCCATATGACCTAGTGTTGGAAACCCCTTGTCGAGGAAGAAAAGAAAGGAAGTAATTCAGGGACAGAGGCATATCTATAGGAAGAGAAGAAGGGAGAAAACAATCTCCAGAAGATAAGAGAGAATTGTTCGACTCTAGAGTTGAGAGAAAAACTAAGAAGCGAGCTCGTTTTGGTTGTAAGAATCCATGGGAATGGTTTCTCTACAAGCTAATAAACAAGGCTAATGAGTGACTGAGGAAGTACTCGTGCATGCCTCCTTGCTTGGAGTAGAGAAAACTGGTTATCAAGTTCCTGTGGGAGGAGGAGAGTAACCTCTGTCCCTGAATGTCGTGAAGTAAGAAGAAATAATATCTCTCAAAGCATCATGGTATAGCTCAGGGGTGGCCAACGAGAAATCCTTCAGGAGTGGTTGTGCCTATGGTTGGGTGGAAACATGCACCCCTTTCAGCAGTCACTTCACATTTTCCAGTTTTGATAAGTATTTTCATACTCTGTGTAATACATTGGATGCGATGATTGAATGTCTGTGTTTATGTTATGTTTCACAATGTTTGAACAATTATTAGAAATGCTCATTTTCTTTTGTAAATTGCTATATTTACAGGGCCTTCAATTTATCTTAGTCTAGATAATAGAGAGTTATGGGATGTGAGTCCATAGAAGAGTTGGGATAGGATTAAATGAAACGTATAAGTCATGCCGACCTTTTGAATCTACCATAACAGGAATGTCAAGTTCAACTCTATGGGAAAAGGGATCTTCCTTCAGACCTTTCATCCATGTGACCGAGGGTTCATACCCATGACCTTAATTAAGTCTTGGTGAAGAGATGAGTGTAGCCCCTGAACCTTGATATGATTCCATATGACCCAGGGTTGGAAACTCCTTGCTAATCCCGAAAGGAGTGAAACTACTTTGGCTTTGGGACTTTGGGACTTATGACTTCACAATCCTCGGAAACAACCAAAGGCCAGGGTCGCGAATTGATGAGGGTCGTGGATCTAGGAATTCAGTGGGGATCTCTCTCAGCTGTTAGATCAGAAATAGGGAAGGGGTAGGACTAAGTACTTTGACTAAGTTCCACTTCGAGAGAATAGGGGTGGTCTAGTTCTGAAATTCCCGAATGTTGGAATCGCGAAGTTAATCTAGACCATTGAGAATAGAGGGACGTGTGTCCACATATTAACAACTATTCAAAAGTTTGGGTATTCGACGGTATCAAAGTGTAGACATAAGGGCATTTGAGTTTCCACGAAGCTCTGCAAGCTGGAGTAAATCTTGGCCATGAATGCTAGGTGCACGTGACAATAGATCAAGTGTGGTTCAGAGATTTAAAGCTCCAGAGAGGAAGATGGAAGATACCCTACGAACTCTCAAATGCCGAATTTACAAAGTAATGTAGACCATCGATCCTCAAATCCTCCGGGATCCCTCTCAACCATCGATCTAAGGACATTGTTGAGAACCCCTCTTAACTTGCCAACCAATCGGGATGCGCCATGGAGTGACACGTGGCCCCCTCTTGTCCCCTGTCAAATGTCATCTATTGGACTAGAGTTGTTGGATGAGAGGCTCCATGGCACGAGATCCGATAGTCTAGAGACTTGGTACTCTGGAGGAACTTGGCCAAGAGTCTTCAAGGTGTGAAGACTCCCGAAGTCATGAACGACAAAGTAAATCTCAACTATTGACAGGTAGAGGACACATGGCACTAAATTCAACAGTCCAAAGACTTGGCTCTTCGGGGGATTCACGATGTGAGGAGTTGATAAGCTCCTGAGCATAGAGTTGCGAGGCAATGAGAGACATGAATCTATGGATATACATGGATAGACCTTGACCGTGAGATTTGAAATAAGTTAGAAGGTTGTATGTCTGGGGTTGACATGGCTCACTAACGTCATCCAGGGTGACGTGGACCCGTAACTAAGTTTCCACGTGTCACCGAGATATGGATGATTTACAGATCCCTTATGCCTATTAGAGAATGACACATGCCACCCCCTAGTGAGGACACATGTCACCCCTGGGACTCATCGCATGTCATCCTCTGGTTTGTGGATGCCTAGCCAACATAGTTGGTTATGCGACCAGGACTTCGAGAGTCCGGGACTTAGGGAGTTCGAAATATTTGGGGTGTAGTATCGTAGAGGGAAGTGCATGTAGAATGATGAATATCGAACACCGATGCTCAATGTAGAATGCTGAATGCCGAACGTCGACGTTCAACCTAGAACACTGAATGTTGAACGCTGATGTTCAACGTAGAACACCGAATTATGAACATCGACGTTCAACATAGAATTCCAAATGTCGAATGCCGAATGTCGAATGACGAACGTTCAAATTCCAAATGTTGACGTTCAACATAGAATTCCAAATGCCGAACGTCGACGTTCAATGTAGAATGCCGAATGCTGAACGACAAATGTTTAAACGCCAAATGTCGAATGTCAAATGCCAAAGGTCGAACGGTGATCGCCAAATGGCCAAGGCCATGTGGAGAGATTTCAGGACTTCGGGGAGTATGTGTGCATTAAGGAAAAAGGGTCGTTCAATGCCGAATGTCGACCGCCATGTGGTCCCCAACTGATAACACCTAGACAATTTCGAGAAGCCACATCTTGCAAACTAGAGGTCAGAATTAGAGCCAGTAACAATTTTTAGAAATCTATGGGCGAGTAGAAGAGGATGAATACCTCAGAGACTTTATTTGAGATGATTAGAGTGAGAAATTTTTTTATGCCCCATCCCTAGAAAGTGTATTTAGGGGTCGGGGGTGTTACACCAAATACAAAAGATACACTAAAATAAAGGGAGGAAAAATGGAAAAATGCATGGGAAAACCTCATGGTAAACCCCCCCCCTCAAAGCACAATGTATGTAAGAAGAAGAACTGATAGTTGCTAGGAAACTGTGTCCTTCACTCCAAGATGACTATGCAGAGAATGGAACTTCTGATCAGTGAAGGTCTTGGTGAAGTGTCACTTTCTGTTTGAGGACACTCTAAGCCTCGTAGGGGGTCTTATCACTGATAGATCTATGAGGAGATCTGTTTTGGATGTAGGTTGCACAATTAAGTGCTTCGACCCATAATCTCTATGAAGGGTTTTGGATCCGTAGGCATTGTTGAAGGGTTGTGAGGACCCTTCCTTATTCGAATTTGCATGTTCTCTCCTTTTGTATTTATATTTATATTTCTGATATGGTGACCGCTGCCATCTTTCACAATAAGTTCATGCGCCTTTGGGCCTTTTATTTTTCCCATGTTGATTAGCTTTCTCTGCTCTTGTGTTAGAGACTCGATAAAGTCCTCAAGAGAAGGAATATTCTAGGTAGATCTAGATGCGAATCTAACTTAATGAAATGTGGATACAAACACTAAGTATTCTGGACCAAGTTTGGAGAGAATGGTGAGAACCATTTGTTTCTCCTCCTTAGATTTATCAACCCTACAAGCCTTGAGTTGCGACAACAAATCCTTATATTTGGAAAATAAATCTTGGAGATTATCGAAGCTTTATGGATCCAATGTGAGAAATTACAACTTGAGCATGTGTCCCATCATCTCATCCTATTTTCCAAAAATCCATTCCATAGTGGTCTAGGCTTCATTGGGGGTTTTACAGGAGGATATGTGAAAGAGAAGTTCAGGAGAAATGAGACTGCATATTGTTCTGAACGCTTCATCCATTTGATTTAGATACTTATATTTTTCTAAGGCTGATGTTGGTTCTCCCTCTGTGTTCGTGGTTAACCTGTACAATCCTCTGATTCGAAGATGCATTATCATATTCTCCTTCCATGCAAATAAGTTGTAAGATGTAAGAATGAATTATTTTGGAAATTCCATTTTTCCGCTGTCTTCAACCGTCGCTAACTATAAAAATAATTTGGTGTGTATTTTCCCTAGATGTCCATCATAATAGATCTAGGTGGGAATTGACATACATAGTTGTAGAGAAAGTAGAAGAAAAGAGAAGCAGGACTAGAAAAAGAATGGAAGAATTCTCATTAACTGTTATGAACATAAATATACATATATCATAGATATTCATAACATAATAATTAATAAATAATAATTATTAATAATGAAAGGTCATGTCTCAAAGGACATGACTATTGGTAAAGGGCACCCCTGCGTGGGTATATAAACGAGCCCTCGTTCTCAATTGTAATCATCTTATTATTATCTATCTTATTATCATATCTTATCTATTCATTTATTATTTACAATCCTATATGGATTACTTTGTTATATTCCAAGTATTTTGGATAATTCTTGTGTGAGCGAACTTTGTTCATCTCATTTGGTATCAGAGCTTCGTTTCGCTAATCCCAGCCTTTGGCTAGTCTCTTTGTCAGACCTTGTCTGAACCGGCGTTTGGCCAAACCAGAGTTTCTCTGATTTTCTGGGTCATTGACCACTACCAGCCCTTGCCACTAGACTTTTTGTCACATATCGTTGCCCTTGGCAACATAACTATTGGTTTTTGACCACCATTTGGCCCTTGGCCACAACCAAAAATTACGTTCAAGAAAGAAAAAACCTCCGCTGCAAATTGAAGAATAATAATAAAAAAAAACAATTAAATAAATAAAATAATAATTTATAATTATAACTAACAATCCATACATCCACGGATTTTATTGAGGCCGCCCAATTCGTACAACAATTGAGATCTGTACCAATTCTACTTCCTTACAAATCAAAGTTAATTAATCAAATAAAAAAAATCCATACAATCGTTGCAGAGTCCGTACTATCTCCAATTAATTTTCGCATTAGAAATTGCCAATTAATTATTAAAAAATTCCATACAGCCACTGAAATTTCTGATCACTGTCCATACACCTACAGTGCAACAATCCATCTGCACAAATTCACCACCGTACTGCCATTGCCATACCAATTTTCAATTAATTTTTTTTTTAATTATTGAACCACTCAGCCATTTGGTCCGTACAACGAATATTTCAGATTTGTACCAGCCGTTTTTAGCAATCCGTACGGCCGCGTCCCATTCCGTACGGTCACCTCTACCTTTGCTAGTTTCCTAAAAAAGCTTAAGGCATAAAAATAATTACTCTAAGTCAAGAAGGTTGTAACTATATAAATTACAAATAATAATTAAATAAGAAGGGTCGGCCTAGTCAAAGGTACAACCACCTATCAAAATTCACTAAGTGAAGACAAAAAGTAAGCTATCGAATACACATTATTCAGATTTATAAGTGAGAAGGTTATTCAAGGAGAAAATCAAAGGATAATTTAATTAAAATTATAACATATCATAATCATTGGCACGTGACTCAAAGAAATTAAGTTGAAAGTACTTTTTTTTCGTAAAAGGAAGTACTTTTATATTAGGAAGGGATAAATAAAAATTCAATATTTAATTTGGAAGAGAATATTATGATTAAAGTTAGAAAGGGATATTTTTAAAGCCTAGATAATTACATATCAAACCAAAAAAAAGGTGGTTAAGTAAGAGAAAAGATATTAAAAAAGATATATTGTGGAAGTATTAAATAAAAGAGAAGTATTAAAAAATATATATAAAGAATAAAGTGATAGTCTAAAAAGTAAAGTGGAATTTATTATATACAATAAGATACAAAGAGAAAAGTTAATGTGGTCCATTCTTAAGTTCATTTGTGAGAAGTTATTAAAAGAGATATATATATTATATTAAAAAAAAGTGAAGAAAAAGAAAGGGTTATCAAGTGAATAAGAAGTACCTTTTATTAAAAGTACTAAAAGGATAAAGTCAAGATTAGAAAAAGGACTTTATTAAAAAAGAAATTAGAAGTTAAGTAAAGAAGTAAGTTCAATTAAGTTACATAAG
>JASDQU010243798.1:65677-77746 GCA_032191745.1 Picea mariana | reverse complement strand
AAAATAGGTTAAGTGACCTAGAAATGGGTTAAGTGACCTAAAAATGGGTTAAGTTACCTAGAGGATGAAAGTATAAATAAGATAGCAATGGTCTCTTGTAGATCATCCTTTTTGTGGATCAATGGAGAGCTTCTTGTGAGAATATCTTTTGGAGTATTGATGGAGAGCTTCTTGAACATTTTTGGTGTGGAACACTTGAGCATATTGAATATCTATAGGTGACTAAGGTAACCAAGGATATCTAAGCCGAAATTCTGAGGAAAGTGAAGAAAAGAAGGCTGAAGTGCAAGGAAGGATCAATTCTTTTGATGGTGCTTTCTAAGGTATGTTATTTACAGGTCATCTCACCATTTTCACTATAACTTTTTTTCTATAATGATTCAGATCCTGAAATTGCTATGAAAGTGAGAAAACATATCCAAGTGAGAAAACATATCCAAGTATATGTGGTTAAAAATTCAGCTTGTGGGTCGTTGTATTTTGGGAGTTACACTCCGTGGAAAATAGGGTTTGTGACCAGTCCTGAAACTAGTCAAAAACACGTGTTTCGGGTAAAAGTGTCATAAATTCTTCATAACATATCCAAATTCAGTGAGACCAATTGTGTTGGTTATATTACAGTCTGTAGTATTCTCTAGAAAAGTTTCATATCTATTCAACAAATATTCTGTGCAGGGCACACTCTACAAGGTCACTCTATAGAATAATTCAGAATTCAGCAAGGTATGCCATTTTTGCTATAACTCCTTTTCTGAGAGGTTACAAGTAGTGCCACCTGGAGGAATTGCATAAAAAACAGTGAATAAAATTGTGTATAAGTTTCATATCTTTATTCATTACAGTTACAAAGTTATGATTATTTCAAGTTAGGGTTGTTGACTAATCCAAAACTAGTCATGGTTGAGACAAGCAGTTGATGAGTTGGCACATATATGAGGTGTATAGTTGATGAGTCATTGTTGATGAGTAGTTGACACATTATTGGTATATACTTGTACATGGTTGGATGCACTTGTTTATGGTACAGGTTGATTACAGGTTTTTTGGCACAGGTTGGTGCATGATTGATGCTCTTGTTTATGGTACAGATTGATATCTATTGAGGATTGTTGCCTCATCTCAGTTGGTGCTGAGAATGTAAGATAATTCTTTCATATATAGCTAGTTCTCTTTCAGAGTTGTACTCTATTCAGTTGTTGCTGAAAAACCCCCGGATTGAANAGGGAAGTTTTGGGAAAAAGATCCCCACACTCATTCACCCCCCCCCCCTCTAAGTGTGGTAGGTGTGTCCAACAGGGTCCCAATGATTCAATTCAGAGACACCCACAGAAAGAGAATGAGGTGGAAAGCACATTGGATGCTGAGCCACTCGACATACCGGGAATCCCAATGGACAACTCAAGGGATGAGCTAGGATCGCTCGAACAAGAAGGAGAAATCCCACAACAGGAAATTGGATTTTCAAAAACTGATTACCAAGTAAGTACCAAAACTGCCCCTGATTCCTCAGTTTTGACCAGTACTTTACCACCCGATGAGAAACAACCAGAGGCCAAGTCATCGGGACATACATAGGAGGTCCAGGAACCCAGTCTTGAACATATATACATCGTCGGGAGATTGAGAAACACTCTTACTTAGGGAGAGCAACAAATCCCTGAACCTGTGGATGAGGTCGTCGATATACAAGCCATCGCCTATGGACAAAAGAGGAAATCCATCATGATGAGAACCACTAAGAAAAGGAGGCTTACTTTGGACAGTTCCATCCTCATCACCACAGAGGAGAAATTGATCAACACAGAGCCTGTCAAGACATCCAAGCTTATCGGCACAGGGATGGAAATCACAGATGCCACCATGGATAGAGCAAGGAAAGATGAAGAGGATCTGGCCACTATGCTAAAGGATTTGGATCATATGTGCCATTTGGTGAAATACTATCAGGACTCTGCACAGGCCATGATATTCGTGAGAAGCGAATTCCAAGATTCCTACGACAAATTCATGAGTGAGCGGCACCTTTTCACTACAGAGATAAATGAATTCCAATAAGACACCCTTATGGTGCTAGCGATGTGAAATGACATGGAAATATGGTATGAGAAGGCCCATCAAGTGGTGGAAAGAATTGATTACATCAGTAGGGTTCAAAAGGGTTGAGATGTCGAAGAGAACGAAATTCAGGTGCTAATGGACAACAACATCGATCGTATAAGGAAGTCGACCGAATACTGATTGAAGATGGCCCAAAAACCTCAACGGGAGATTCAAGAGAAATCGGTCGATTGAAAAATAAGTTGGACCAAGATGAATCGGGGGATGAGAGACATCGGTCTCCTAGAATTCGGCTCACCTGAGGACTTTTTCAACTTGCATGACATAGTAAAAAAACATGCAGAACAAGACTCATCATGGACTGCAGAGATAGAAAAGGTGACAAACATGGTGCCAGGTCAAGTACAACAGTTCATGGAGCACCCAATCAAGGCTTGAGGAGTATTACAACAGTTAAGGGCTAAAGTAGTCACGTATTGGGCACATGTAGTGGAGATAAAGGAGACCCTTGCGGTCCTGATGGACCAACATATATTTTCATATGCTAACACATGCAAGGAACTCTTCGTCAAATGGTCAGAGTATGAGAAGAGTCATCTACTTAAGTGAAACCATTTGATGATTCTTAGAAGACAGAGAGATGAAAGCGCCATGTGGCGATGTTTTCTTTTACTTAGCTTGCACTTTTGATAGTTATTTTTAGATAATAATTTGTTATAAATAAGAGGGTTGACCCTTTAGAAAGGGTCAATGTTTTTTGGCAACGACCCTCATTTTTTGGAATTGTAAAGAACTATTTCTAAA
Organism: Picea mariana; assembly: GCA_032191745.1. Classification (NCBI taxonomy): domain Eukaryota; kingdom Viridiplantae; phylum Streptophyta; class Pinopsida; order Pinales; family Pinaceae; genus Picea; species Picea mariana. The sequence goes on along the minus strand of JASDQU010243798.1, from coordinate 74,884 downwards.
ATACCTTAATTGAGAAGTCATGTTTAGGACCGGAGACAAATTTATGTTTTACATCGAAGGTGTGTGTGATTGGATCATAAGGAGGAATTACTTCTGACTTTATGTCATGAATGGATTTTGTAATGAGTAAGAGTTTTTGAATCTATTGATAAGTTAGCTGATTCAATATTTTTATAGTTCTTATCTCTAATGATGGAAAAAAAACTTGTTGTGTTAATGTGTGATTAGTGATTAGATCTAAGTAAACTAATTTTCTTGCCATTATTTTATTGCATGTATGTTCTCTTTTGATAATTGCATCTCAGTCAATATTTTAAATACCAACAAGTTGATGTATTAGCACTAGGCTTGTCATAGGTGTGAAAATATTTGTCTGCATGCTTGAGCATGAGGGTTATCTTGAGCTCAACCTTCTTCAATAGTTAAGTTTTCCCAGTTTTTCCTTTCCCCAGCTGGTTTATACCAGCACCTATCTTTTATCAAACCCACTTATAATAGAAAATACAAAAATATAATGTTCAAACTGAAGGAGGATTTTTCACAAGAAGATATCATGTAAATCACTACGTAAATCCCATCGATTAATTGGCTAGATTGTAATATCTGGAGAACCATTCCACTATCAAACATTGCAGAGTCTAATTGGGCCTCGGTGGCAGGTTTGGTTCCTACTGTTGATTTAAAGGGATTTAGGACCCCTCAACACAACCATTTAGATAATCTCAAAGACATTATAATCTTAGCTTCAAACAATTTTCTCACCTCTTTCTCAATTAATGGCAACAGTAAAGGATTAATCCTTCTGAATTTCTGTTTAAATGGTTTTTCATCATCTTTTATTGGAATAACATGCTGAATAATATTTGTATTATAAACCTTCAAATCCTCATATTTCCAAGCAAAAACATATGGAAAATCCTTCATTAAGCTGATATATCTCTCCTTGATTTTTGGACTGGGTGTCTTGGACAATTTGATGATTTTAGGACTTTCCCAAGTCCCAATATTACAATCCTCTATTTCTTCATCATTTGGAGTGACTTTGGGGTTCCTTTCCACATCATTATTGTAAAAAATCTTTTCCAATGGAACCAATCCCTTGGGGATGACATTATTTTTGAGTTGAACAATGTCTCTACCTACAATTTGATTTTAGAAATAGTATTCATTTGAAAACATGCCTGCATCTTCTTCCTAATCGCAACAATTTTCATCATCAATGTTTATGTTGGAAAACTCATCAGTCATTTGGAGAAATATTACCACATGTTTTTCATCCTAAAAAATCTACCAATACTTGATATTGTCAGGCACTGCTAATCTATGCTTGACTTCAATCTCATATTTTTTGTTAGGAAATATAGGAATCTTGAAAACAGAAGCTGAAGTGGCTAATGCATCAACAATAATATTTTGTCCTCTTGGAATCATTAAGAGGTTATATTCTACGAAACTTTCAAGTATATCAAGAACTATATTTTGTATGCCCTCATCCTAGGATGTTTAGATTGATAGATGTCCTTAACCCGATTTATCACAAGATCATAATATCCATGTACAACTATTCTTTTTTCCCCCAAATATTTCAATGTGTTCAAACCCAAAATCAATGCCTCATACTCAACCATATTATTTGTACAATCAAAAGTAAATTTGTAAGAGAAAATATTTGAACCTGATTTAGGAGGAATAATCCACACACCTGCTCCATCTCCTTCTTTACTAGCAACTCCATCAAAATTCATATTCCACATTTCTTCATCCTCATTATTTTGTTGATTTGAAATTTTCCCTGCTTGATGATCTGCCTCATCTTTCATAGGGAGGTCAACATTCTTTGGATCTTCTTCTTCAAAGAACAAGTAATTATAAAAAATTGAAGAACCAACCTTAGTTTCAATAGAATAAATATGATGATTATTTGGTTTTCTCTTGCTACTCACCATGTACTTCAGCAACACTTCCTTGTATAGTCTCCTTTCCTGACCAAAAAATGGTATAGTTGCATAGGACATGTCCATATGTAGAGTGCCCTTCAAATTTTCAACCCATGACCTTGATAACATCATGCCAAATTTTGGAGGGATGTCAGCAACCACTACATCCATGACCAAATTCTTTGATGGGATTTGAGATAGAGACAAAACCAAGTCTTTGATTAAGCCTAAACACTTCACCTTCCTTGAATCAAAAGAGAACAAATATTTGTAAGGTCTAGTGATGTCCAAACCTATTTCATCCATGATTACTTTTGGCATCAAATTATGAGATTCTCCTTAATCTAGCATTGCATTGTGTAAATTCATATCAGGAACTTTAAGGATGACATAGAATGGAGGCACATCACCATGATCACCACATTCTTCCACCCAATGACCAAATAAGATTGTAGGGTAATCATCTTTCGCATTCAGAGTATCAAATGCTTCTTCCATTTTCAACATTTTTATGATTTGGCTTCTATATTCAACATTCCTTATTAACCCATTGAAAGGTACATAAATGTTTTTTTTCCATCTCACTTTTAAAATTAAAAGGAGACTGAGTTTTTTCTACCTCTTTGATGATTGCATCCCTTTTTGTCTCTGGGAACTTCTTTGGGGGCTCCTCTTTATGTTTTCCTTTCTCCAGTGCATCATTTGCAGAACTGTCTTTCTTAGGCTTACTTGAAGAAGGTAAATTAGCCTGAGGCTCCCTTGTAGGATTTCCCTTCTGAGGATTTGCAGGCACCTTTTTATTTCTGATATTGTATTTCTTCTGAAACTGCATAATGGTATTTTGGTACCCCTTCTTATACTCTTATGTTTCCATTGATAACATATCATCATTTTCTGCATAAACTTATAATTTGCATCCATAAATTTATCATGTTCTTCTTTAGTTAGGAATACATATGTTTCAGTATCATCACAACAATGTATGTTATCTTCAAGAGATTCTTGAAAATTTTCATCAACATAGTTATTTTGGAAGGGGGGGTTTGATTTGTTGATCACCTTGGTTCCTTTGATCTCTCTATCTCATCTGTGGAACTGGTAATCTTATGAACTTAGGATTCCTGTGTTGAAGTTCAGTTTGATCTCTAATGGCAGGCTTGTTATCTAAGGACAACTTTTACACCAACCTTTCCATAGTTTTTACCATTAGATCAAATTTTCCATCTGATGACTGGGAAGTTGAGGGTTGAGCTTCTCCTTGAATTTTTTTCATATCACTTTTAGGATTATATTTAACCTTTCCTGATGCCATCAGATTTACTTCCACTCCAATTGCATCATTCATCATGTCATCTAGTGTATTAGATCTTCTTTCTCTCGGCAGCAAGGAAAAAACACTGTAAAAGGAATCAACATAACGAAGTTGTGCAGCTCCAGGAGGGGGTTTTACTTCAGTAGGAATTGCATTATAAACCCTCATGAATCTAGTTGAAAACTCTTGAACTGTCTGACTGGGTGTTCTTTTTAAGTTATTATATTGAGTCAACAATTGAAGAGGATTTTTCTTGTCTCCGCATCTTGCAAGAAAAGTTGTCTCAAAAGCTGCAAAATTAGGGATACTTGCTGCTGGAAGAGCCTTAAACCATTTTCTGACCTCATTTGAGATAATTTTTGCAAACAATCTCACTTTAACATCTTCATCATCTACCTCCTCTAGGTCAACAAAGTCATTAAACCAATCTAAATGTCTCTGAGATGAAATGTTCTCTTCTGCATCATATGATTTAATTCTCTGATTATAATTTTGAGTTAGATCATGAAATTGAGGTAGATCATGCAATTTTGAGGTAGATCAGGTAATTTTGAGGTAGATCAGAGTCTAACTTGACAAGGGGAGAAAATATTGCTGTCATGGTTTTAGGAGGAACTTGGATTGGTTGAACAATCTGATTGGGAATCACAACAATTTGAATGGGAACAACATAAATAAAAGATTGAAATTTCTTCTCATCAAACAAAATTTTAGTCAAATTAGACTCTGATCTAGATCTAAACAAAGTCTACTTGAATTTTATATAAAATTCAATATCGTCAATACTCTTTACTCCGTCCTTAGGCAATGATAGATTTATGTCCAAAAAAATACCTGAGTCATATGCCTTTTCTTTTATTTTATGTAAGAGCTTGTCAGGATCAGCCAAAGATGCTATAGGTTCTGGATTTGGGTTTCTCCTAGTGTAGATATTCTTTGGAGCCAGGATTTATCAATAATTTTACTTTTTTGCAACTAATCTTAAAACATGAAGTTGCTAGGGTAAATGTTTTTAGCCAATATTATGTCTGATTCTCTCTTACCCTCAAGAATCAAATCTAAAAATTTAGTCGTTCTTTCCCAGGGAAAATTTTACTTTTGACCCCCGGAAACGATGCCAAAATGTTATCACTATGTAAATTTCCTAGGATGAGGAAGCAAGTCACAAAGGTAACCACAAAACCCCTTTAGAACTAAAACTAGCCCTTTGAGTTCAGAGATGGATCTCTCTTGTCACTTGGTATCTAAAAGATAGGTTTTATTTTGAGGATCAAAGGCTAGATATTTGATTAGATGAAGGGGTTTTTAAAGTTTGATGGAAAGAAGGAAAGGAATATCTTGGGCAATGGAGTCAACTCTAAAAGAAAATGAAATTAGTGACTGGTAGGTAGAAATATCAAGGAATCAAAGGCTAGGTAGGCAATAATCTTTTAGTTTTTAAATTTGTTGTTATATAATGGAAGAAAGAGAAAACACATAACAACATTTAGAGCACCAATAAAGATGAATTCTAATGAGTTAAGAAGATAATATAGTGTTTAAATCACTTGAATCTAAAGCATCATTTTCAGATGAATGTGAGAACATTTGATTTCCAATTTAAACATATATGAATTTGAAAATGAAAGATAAAGAAACATGAAGAACATACATGAAAAGGAACATAGACTTCAGGTCATCACCACTATAATATTTGGTATGAAAAGTTCGGGACTTCTGCACTAGTATTTCATTCAAATTCAAAAAATCTGTACAATGTTCAAGAAAACATATCCTTTGTGCTTCTTCCAACTCTTTGTACATTCAAAATGCTCAAATATATAAGAAAAATACCTCCCTATACTAGAGAAGTATAAATTATCTACTATCTTATAGTTTTATATCTAATTACATAAAAAAAAGGAACAACTCTAAACTACTTGCTAGAAATAGCAATTCGCCTTGACCATATTAAATGCATAACAATACTCTTGTCAAAAAGAGATTCTCCGATATATATTCAACCTTGAAGTTGTTGTGAGTCATCAAGGATAGTTGGAGATGAAACTTGGACTGATTTGAGCGCTGACAAGGCTCTTTGTCACCTTTGCGTAACGTTCTACTGTAATTTACTGTGTAACTGCAACCTACAACAGTTGCGTAGCGAGTTTACACAGTGTGAAGGTTTTTTCAGTAAAATTCATTTAGGATGTGGATGCAACATTGTTGGGCATTGAAAATCACTGGTATATCATCCAACAATCATTTCCCCTTATAATTTTACCCTTTGTGTACTTTCAACACTTACGTATTGCAGGCTCGATACGCAAATTCTGTAGAATCTTGTTTTTTCTAGTCAAAACTCAAAATAGATTTAAACCTTGGTTTAACAAAAAAAAAAATTGTGAAATCATGCCATTTATATCTAAACCACCTATGCCAGTAGATCCAACTTCCCCCTAGCTTAATCATCAACCTTCATCCTTATCTTGAGAGACCTATTTTCATTTCTCAATGACAAATTATGTCTCTTCAAGTTTCCCACTTGCCTAAATAGAAGTGCATTTCTTCTCATCTTTGATTGGGAATTTGTAAGAGTTGCACATGCACTTTTGATGGCTGGTCCACAATCCTGAAGGTGTCCCTCATTCTTTAGTTCTGATAACATGTTCTTCTCCATGAGATGAATAATTAGGTCTTGAGCCTCCCTCAATTTTTTGTTGATCCACTTCATGGTTTTCTCACCTTCTCCAGGTGAAGTGTGAATCTTATCAACTGATATAGGTTGTCCCTGTGTATGTATTTCTTCTGTAATCTTGTAATCTGAGCTTATCTTTCTAGTTGAGGATCTTGTTTAAGGGACTGTGGGTTTAGTCAAATCCACTGTTTTAGGAATTTTCATGTTTTCCTTCTCTTTAGAACCTTCTGGAACTTTTGATATTGATTCCTTATTTGAACCCATTGCATATTGTGGAGTTTGAATATTATAAACCCTCTCAACCAATTTCCTCTTCATCTCCCTATTATCATGAAAGGATTGATCTATGACATGTTGAGATCCCTTCAATTGAACTTGTATCTCTTTGATTACTTGGTCTTTCTCTTCTGACTACACCTGATCTTCATCCATTTCTTGACATTATTTTTCAACATACTGTGTATGCAGGGCAGGTACAGGTAATATTTTGGCATCTGACCTTGTGAGTGGGCTACTCAATTTGGTGTGTCATCTATCTCATCAGCAAAGTGTATCTTTCTATCCTTCTTCTTAGTTGGATGGCTAGGTGAAGAATCATCAATTTTCTTTCCTTTCCCCATGCCTTGTTCTGTAGACCCTTTCTCTTTCCCACTTGAGTCTCTAGAAGCCACTTTCTCAACAGATGAGGGGGTGTCTCCTTTGGGATCTAAATGAATCTTTGTTGAAGATAAGAAGGAATCCCAATCTCTATTCAATTTCTTGATTTCTTCCACCACTAACAACTTTACCAAAGGGAAATGAAACATACTGGTCTTAAGCTGATCATCCCTAGCTTGTACTCTGCCTGCCATTTTTCCTAAGCTTTTGTATAGGTAGAAAGGTAAATTTAAAGGGTTCTTCCCTGTGAAATGCATCAAAAGCCTTATGTGATACTGGTATACTTTGTAAAATATTCCCTCACAAGTGAAATATTGTTGAACCACTCTTAACATATTTTCATAATGCTCCAGTATGCATTCTCTTGGAATAGTGGCACCAAAATTCTTCTTTTTATACTTGGGTTTCAAGAAATTAGTGTAGAAAGATGGATCAAGAGGCATACCTTTAAACCAATTCTCCCCCTAGAATGGAATCTCAATTGAAACAACCACTGTCTCCTCTGATACTTGGAAAGTGATGTCAACAATCCTCGTCTACACACTATTGAAATTGATGGAAAAGTCTTTCGTTACTTGCACACTGTATTCTTGAATCTTTTCGCAAAACCTCATGCAACCAACTTGCTCAAATGAAATCCTAAATGCAGGATTAGAATTCATCAACTTCAAGCTCTGTGGTTCACATATGAACAAAGTTCCTCCTTTGTTGTATTTATTTTTCTCCTGAGTTGCCATGCTAAGAGTGTAAGATAAAACTAAGACTGGTAAAGACAAGGAGGTTCAAAGGCTAAAACTCTGAAAGGGTTCTTTACACGGTGGACAACAGGATTAGGGTTTGTTGAATTGTGTCAATGGACTCATCAATATGATAAAAAAGTTTTATATTGCAATTTTATAGGCGCATGACACTTTCTAGACACAAAATAGAACCCTTCAGGTCTTTGTGCAGCGAAAAAAAGAGGATGTGTAGCATGCAGACAAAGGTTTACGTAGTGGGCAGAAAAGGTTTGTGTAGCGAGTTGGAGTATTTAAAATTCATTGAAGAAAAGGGGTCTTATCGATGGCAGAGGGTCTTTTGCAATGAAATATGGGTGGGGAAAGACATACAAATGCCAAGCAAATTCGGTTTGAAAGGTGATTGGACTGTTTAGGATGACAAGACAGTTTGGGTAGCGCCAAGGAATTTTCACAGCGTGTGTAATTTTTCTACAGACCAAGTACAAAACCACTTTGAAAGATAACAAAATGACATAATGACCTTTGATGACTATGTCCTTCATACTATGTCATTATTCTCCATGACACCCCTAAAAACAATTCCACCTAGACTTATGACTTGACTCTTTTTGACATGTCATTTCATGGTTTAGCAATAATGACCCAAAGACCTTGAAACATCTCAAATGAAAAACTCTTTGAAGATATATACACTTAATGAATCAATTAGGAATGCAATGGTATTCCCAAGACCAAAGCATGACTTTGTAAACTATTGAAAAACCTATAACCCTACCTTTGAAAAATGATACTAACATATGATACACACCAAAATCTAAGAAACATAATTTGAATGGTTATTTCTTTCCCCAATCACATAATATGGACCCTTTGAATCCCTTCAATGCCTTATCAAGGAAAGAGAGTGATGAAATGGATTTTCTCCTTGAAGGTTTCCAATGAAGATAGTAGCATGGAATGTATGAGGTATATGTGACCCCTATTTTAAATCCATGGTTTGAAGAGTAAGATTTGACATTTCCGAACTTGATAGTTTGTGTTTGCAAGAGGTTCAAATTACTAGGATTTATGATTAAGATGGCCCTTCTATTACTATGCCCAAATTCTATTGTTTTCTTCACTAAGCATGTTGAAGGCAGAGGTAGAGTTGCAACTTAATATCTCCAACATGAAGAAAGGCCATTATCCAACATGAGATGTACCCAACCAACTATGTTGTATGGGATTTGTTTGATTTCAAAGGCCATGCATTAGGTTATCGAATATTTATGCTCCAACGAATGTTGGTGAAAGGGAAATCTTGTGGAACTAGTTGATTGAAGAGTTTCCATAGGCTTGCTAGTTATTTTCTAGTTAGAGTCAACAATGTAGAAACTCAAAAAAACAAGGAAGGTAGTATGCTTGATCGAATTCCCCTAATGGAACAAAGGACATGGAACAACATCAAATATATACTTGGCATCTATGACCCTAACAACTTCCTTTGCAAAGAATCAGCTAATATTTGGTTCACATGGTCCAACTTTCAAAAAGGAAATAGGCAGGCCCTAAAAAGGTTGGATAAAGAAATGTTATCTAAAAAAAAAATTATTTTTTTAGAGCACGAAGGTATAAGTTTGGTTCAAGGGATAGGAGGAGTCACCCTACGTGATCACCATTTGATTGTGTTTACCATATCTTAGAGAATTCACAAACCCAACTTGCAGAACAAAAGTTTATGTTGAACACCTTTAATTTGAAACATGGATCTTGTGTTGAATCCATCAAAAGGATATGGAACCTTACTCTATGTCCTCAAGGAGATAGAGGTTGGATTATGCAATGGGAGGATGTCATAGGAAATACCACCACTTTTTGAGAGGATATAAAAAATAACTCACAATA